>CM038470.1:20501732-20694232 GCA_021464415.1 Lonicera japonica
TTCTCTCTAGGTAATACACATTGTATCGTATAGTGTAAAATTTACACTTTCACTTTGCAATTTTATCAAAGTTGATAAGGTATATATACCCTATTTTTTTTTTTTTTTGAACAAGTATATATACCCTATTAAATTAGCAATATTTTATCATTTACGTTACAAAATGGTCTAGTAATCTTAAATATAAGTGATTATAATAAGCTTAATTACATGATAAGATATATGATGGTGACACACCATTATATTGTTTTGATTACATATCGTCTTATAAACATCTCACCATCATGTGTCTTTTAATTAATTAATTATCAACTTTTTTACATTTGGCAGAATTTAGTTGGGTACGTGGTAAAGTATTTAATTACTATATGTCACGAACCAAAGAATTCACGTAATTCAAAAACTTCTAATGCAATAGGCTTTCCCTCCCTTATCTTCCTTGCAATAGTGTAGAAAATACTTTGCAAAAACATTAATATAATTGTGCAACAATCACCGCCCCGGGGGGGGGGGGGTGGTCTGGAGCCCACCCTAAAAAATAATAATTTATTTATAGTACTCATAAATATTAAGCAGCAGTCCAGTCTAGCTCAGTCCACCCCAATCTAACCCATTAAAAAAAAAAAAATAGTTAAAATATTAATGAATTAAATAGTAGTCTGACCCGCTTGACTTTTGTCAATAACTTAGGTCATTATTCTATCCATCTAAACTAACAACTTATGCTCTTGGTTTTTTTAAGTCCAAAATTGTTTTTTTTTATTTTTGGTTAATGATGCTCTTAGTTCTCTTAATACATATTATATTAGATTATATATTATTTATATAACTAATAAATTTATTCCAGATTCATAAAAACACCTGAGTATCATACGCGCGTGATAGATCCAGATGTTCAAGCCTTAAGTGTGAGGGGGAAGGATAGGGGCTTGAATTTATATATATTATTTATTATACTATTAGAGATTTAGAGTATTGTTTGTTCATTTCTTAATTTATTATTCAATACTTCAGTTTATTTAATATATATTATATGCAATTTTTTTTTTAGATTATTAGAGTATTACTGCTTCCAGTTGGACCAATACTTATATTTATTTTTTTTCCGTAAGAGCTTATATTTTAAAGCATTGGTTTTAGTAATCAACTGTCATATATTTTAATTAATTTTTCGTTGTATTTTAGAACCTAATCTTAAGGCTTTGAAACTGAAATTTTGAGAAAAATTAGTCTATACATTTTTTAGCCAAACACAAAATTAATTTCAAAATTTCTTATGCTTGGAAAAGGGAAAAAAATCGTTATTAATATTTTCTTGAAATATTTTTTTTTTACAAAATTTCTTTTTATCATCAACCCACCCCAAATTAAAATCCTAGATCCGGCCTTGGCAACAATAGTAAGTAATTACTTACAATTGCTGGTAATTTTCAATCGTCACTCTAACAACCACCAAAACCAAAAAAATTTATATAATAAGAGATACGACCAACCAAGCCTCTTAGCCCAATGACCAGTGGTATAAGACTGTCATTAGAATAACCTTGGGGTCAACTCTCGGCGTTATCAAAGTATTGCGTGGCCACTACCGCGAAAGCTGGCCCGGACACCCCGTAAAAAACAAAAAAATAGATAGTGGTCACCCGTGAAAAGCAAAAAAAAAAAGAAAAAGAGAGAGATACGACCTAATAATAAATAAATAAATAAATAGATAAATAACTAACAAATAAATTACCCTAAATCATCTAAAATATTTACCCAAAAATACTCGGTGTGATTGCCGTGACGGTGAAATCAATTCTTGATCCAAAATCCATGCACTCTTACTTGCGCTCTATGGTTATGGTGTTTTTCGGTTCAAAGGATCGGATTGTCCCAAAACAGCTTACGGACACACTTTAAACTAATGCTAAAATCAAAAGGAAAACTTTTTTTAGTCAACTCTTGGACTCCAAAATCTTCTCAAGCTTGAGCTTTACCTCTTCCAAGTGAGCTTTCCATCTCTCAAGCTCGCCTATGTTCGAATCTTCAATCGCCTTTTCCCACATTGCTCTCTGCCTCCTCTTCTTCTCCATCTCCTCCTCCTCCGCTCTCTCTGCCCCTGCTGGATTCTCTGCTTCTGATTCATCCGTCGAATTCTCGCCAATCTCACTCTCCATTTTCAAATAATCATCCGATTCGCCGTCTACTTAAACAATGGCGTAGTCAAAAAAATAAATTCCAATGGGGTTATTAAATAATCTACTTTGTGTAACAAGAAAAGAGGCAAAAAATAAATTTTTTTTTAAACCCACAATTACGTTCAATTCTCTTAGCATGTTAAGTTGATCACAATAAAATACAAAGTAAATAACAATCATTAATAATTCAATTTTTGCAAATTAATCCCGCTATACTTTTTCACTCATATTTAGTTATTTTATTAGGCGATAAATTGTGCCAAACGCACCATCAATTTTGCAAAAATCAGTGGTTATATAGATTATAATGTATATACTTTCAAAAATTTTAAATTGAGTTGGGTGAATGCACCCCACAACTTACCACCTAGTCCCGCTACCGGGTCTGAATACTCCTGGTTGTTATTATTCTCCGGTGCATCAGCGGCGGTCAAAGCAAGATATCGGTTAACGACGGAAATAATGGAAGGATTGCCGTAACCAAAGCAATTGCCGGCGTTAGAGAAAGCAATGAAAGCAACCTCGCCACCGAACTTGTCGACGTAATCGCCGGCCTTCTTCATGAGACCGTTACGGCGTTTAGTGAAGCTCGTTTGCCTTTTGGATTTGTCTTCAATTCTTTTTATTTCCACCCTCCTCCTTCCCATTATGACAACGGCGTTGACTGACTCTAGGGTTGAGAAGGAAATTAAGGTAAAATATATGGATGGATATATATATATAGAGAGAGAGAGGATTGAAAAAAAAAATAAGAATATTCAGACTACAAGCGGGGTATACGGTGTAGTTGGACCAATCCAAGATAAATCGGGAAACTCTTTCAAGAGTTCTACTTTTGCCAAATAATGTACGTAGACGGTACACGAGTCTAGTTTTATTCACTTTATTAATTAATTAATATATTATGCTCAGATTTTTCTTCCTTCGGTTATATACCATTTATTATTATTATTATTATTATTATTATTATTATTATTATTATTATCGAGGTGTTTTCACACCACATTAAATATATGTTTCTAAATCTGAGCATGATGCTAGGTACAATAATTTTGTATTTATTAAGGTTTGAACTCATGGAACATCATTGAACCCACCACTTTTTGTGGTTTATTTGGTTTAAAAAAAATAAAAGATAAATTGTTAAAAAAATAATAGGAATATATAATTTCTACTATATATTAAATACATTGACGAGAATTCAGGAAGAAAATCATATTTATTTCTTCATAAACCAAATTTTATATTGTGAATTGTTATTAAATATCTCATTATATATACGTAGAATGTGCAAGTCGACTAAGGTCAAATTTATAATTCTGGAGTTGGTTTCCAACCCTTTTACTATCGAGAAGTATCCCGAGATTTACACTACCCAGTTTGGTTGGGTGAATAATCATTTTTTTTTCTATTTTTAAATTGAGGGAAAAAAACGAACATAACCATTGTTGATTTTTGATCTATGTATAACTCAAAAACCATATCCATCTTAAAGCATCCTAATGGTATATTCAAAGTAAAATATTTACATTCGTATAAGTAAATTATCAAGTGCTACTTATATCAAATCTCTAAATTTAAATTTGAGAAAAATCTCTTCAATCTTTTGTACACGTGCGTTGTACGTGGTTCTCGTACTTGACAAAGATGATTAATTAAGTTCATTAATAAATACGTACATGAATAAGAATTGAATAATTAGTATGAAATAAAAATAATCACAAATAAGATAAATCATGGTTTCAAGGGTGAATTTTAATTAATAATTATAAGAAATCATAAAATCGGTCAACTATATAAAAACGTTATAAATACATGATAAAAATTGATCAGATATATATGGGAGTAATATATTTTTAATAAATTTTTAGAATTAGTAGGTAGTTTCTATTAAACGTATGTAGATAATTATGCACAATATCACAAAATAATATAACACTCATATAAATAATAGATTGTATAGTCTGATAATGTATAAGTTAATATTAAATAGCTTTGTAATTTTAATACGATTTATTAAATATATATACTTTTGCAGTGAGTTTTGAAAAACACCTAATTCAACATAAACTCTAACTTATATAATTATTTTAACCAAATAAAGTGGAGTTTAAATTTATTTAAAATACTAATACTGATATAAAAATATATATAGTTATACACTATTTGTGTAATTAGTTTTAACCAAATAAAGTATAGTTTAAATTTATTTGGAATACTAATACTATAATATAAAATATATGAAGTTATATTGTTTTTTTTAATGTAAATCTTAAAATCTTGTATTTAAAATCAAGGGCATATTTGTTTCTACAAAAAAGGGAAAAAAACACTTAAGTTATTTGTACTTTTATATATAGTATAGATATAGAATTTCCCTAGTGAGATATTAGGATTGAACCGTATTTTTCTTTGAATTTTTTTTAAAAATTTATACTATTATAAAATGGTAGCTACTAAATTTAGTTATGATACCAAAATTTAGTTGTTTCCTATTGTGTTTATGCGCTTATTTTTTTTAATAAAAGAAATCATATTGTATGGGACTCGAACTTGGCAACCTTTGGATTAAAAAAATATAACTTACCGCTAGATTACTTATTTTATTTAAACCTTTATTTGCATGTATCAATAAAAATTGTGCAAATACATCGCGTATGCTTGAATATGTCTAAATACAAAAATGAAGTCTACTGCTATTAACATGACTTTCTCCTCAATTTTTTTTTTCTTAAATAGTGTAGGGAGATAATGGGAAATGCACTATGTTATCCAACACGACATGAGGAAAAACAATTGAGCAATATCTAATATAATACATACATATTTATCACCCAAAAGAAAGAACGTACTCGTACTAAAAGAAACCAATAGGGAATGATGGGTAATTTTTATCTAAAATCTCCCACAGTAAAACTGTAAACAATTCTTACCAACCATCAAAAAAATTAACGAATAATATTTTTTAAAAATAAGAGTCTAGATATTAGTTTTATTCTGAAATAAGGGGTTGTTTATTAATTGTGTTTTAAAATAAGAGATTTGACCGAGTGCAAACTTAACTTTGCACAAACTTGTGTTGAATGCAAACTCAACTTTGTACAAAATTGTGTTTTGTACAAACTTACTTTGCAATCAAAAAAATTTATGGCAAATTTGTTTTGCATGATGTACATATATATATATTTTTTAACAAGTATATTATTATGTTACATTCATAAAACTTTAAAACAACATCAAATAAACACAAATATATAGTAATGTTTTAGAAAATAAGGAGTGCAAATTTAACTATGCATAACTCTGAAAAAATTATTATGTGCATTTTATTAATAAATAGGTTTTGAATATGTAACTTGTTAAAATTATTCTATAGCACCGTCAATTAAACACTTTTTATGATAATATGTTAAAAAACATGTAATGCAAACTTAATTTTGTATGATTCCATCAAAAAAAAATTAAAAATTTACTACAAAGTTAACTTTGAATTCCTTTTAGAGTTTGATTAAATATAGGTGTTTAATTTATAAAAATATTATTCCTTAATTCTTTTATAAAAAACTTTTTCATACAAATCATATTTTTCAATACCCCGATTCTTGATTCAAAATCTTCTCCTTCTATATCGTCAAATGAAAATAATTTGTTAGGCTTTTTTAACTCATCAAACATTGTTTGATACTTGACCCTTAGAGCTTCCAAATCAGCTTTGAATTTCTCAAGACGGATTTAAATCGTAACCTTCAATTACCCATTCCCAATAACATCTCATTTACTTTTACTTAATAATTAAAATTTTGAGTTTTACTAGATAAATATTTTTATTTTAAAACAAATAATTGAGTTTTACTAGATAAATATTTTTATTTTAAAACAAATAATTGAATAGGCAAGAATATTATATTGGTAAAAATAGAACCCCACGTTCGCAACTTCACCTGGAGTTGTAACTCAGTCATTCTTTGAGAACATTACTTTTAACTCATAATCCCACTAAAAAAAACATATTGCCACGGAATTCACTGTAACAATTTAGTTATATAGTGTGCAAGAAGATACTTGGTACTTATTCACATTTCAAATATATAATATAATAATATTTAATTTAGTGGTAATTAAATGTATTTTTCATGCTTAAAATCACGACGTTATATCCATCCTTTCACGTTTATTTTATTGCAATTTTTTGTGTATATACCAAACTCTAGATTTGCTTAATTTACAAATATAGATTCTTAACTTTATGCATTAAACAGTTGAAGAACTTTGTACTAAAAAACTTAACAACCTTTTTTTTTAATACAATTTACCAACAATCTTGTATTTTAATTGATATTCTCCTTATCTTAATAACAAGGAGGTTGTAGATTCAGTCCAAATGACGTCATATTAGACCCTTTGTTCTCTTCAGTAGTTCCAGTGGTTGTAATCCACCTATTTGTGATTATTACTGTCTACCCTTTGTTTTGATAGTCATAGGATTCATAAAAACTAAACCTTTTAAACTATGGGTTCAAAACAGTCGCTCCCCTTCCCTTCCCTTACTCCTTCATATTAAAGTAAAACCCTTTACTCAGATTTGTAGAATTGTCCGCCTATATGAATGTAGAATCAGTAATCTATTTACAAGAAACTCAAATACTATACATATTGACATACACCAAAATGCCCCATCGATACATGGTTGGCTTAGAGAAAATTTGAATAATGATCCCATGCGCCTACCAATGTATTGATGCTAGTGTACTGATTTCGCGCCTCATTTTCTGCAACATATGATCAAAAAAATCTATCATAACATGAAGATTTTGTCTTGACACACAAGGAAGAAAAGGTCTCCAAATGAAAGTTTTGCCACAAATGATGATATCCCATACTGCACATTCATGGCCATTTGTTTGTCTTTGTCGGATTAGAAAATTGATAATTTCATGTATAAAATTTGAGACTAATAAAATAATTGGTATCCTGGATTTAAACTTTTGTCGTAGACTATTAATAGTCCATACGTGAATTTATCGATTTGCATTTGTTTTTTTTTTTAATATTTGTTAATACCTTCGACACTAATTACAAGCTAGTTAAAAGTGGAATTGGGGGATCAAGGGGAATTCTTGAAAAGCACAAAATTCAAAGCCAACAAACACTCAGAATAGAAATTGCTGGCGTTTTAGAGAGAGACGGAATCACTGGAGTGGGTGTCTATATTTCAAACAGGGATACATTAGGGGGCATTCTGGCACTCTTTCAGATATTGGATATACATTAAAAAAGGGTAATCTTTTGGCACAATAACTTAACCCCCAAAAGAATGGCGGGCGGCTAGGGCGTAGGTTGAATAGAAGCCTGTTGGTGCCAAACCCCCTTTAAGTTGGACTGCCACAATCTCACCACCCCATCACTCCCTGTACTTGCAAGTGTCATTCCACTCATGTCCCACACCATCTCCCACACCTAAATAATTTGAAACAAATTAACCAAAATACCATAGTCAATAAAATAAAACCACTCCGACAAATGCTATGTAGCCCAAATGCATTAGAACCACACATTGGCACTGGAATCTGATAGAATGAGACAGAGAAAGTGATGTGTAGTTGAGATGCATTGAGACATGTTTTTGGGTTTACATCAAGTGGTGGAGACCATACCTCTCCTTTATGGCCAGAGAGCAATGCCACTCTCCCTACCGAGAGCCTTCCGCTCGTGTCCGGTTCAGATCCCACATGCCATATCGCAATTCCTTTGTTAGTTGCAACAGCTATCACCTCATATGGCCTGAAGGACAAGACTGAATTATTCGATCTCATAATCTAATAAACTAATTCATAAGATTAGCTGGTTTTTCTTTCCTTCAGAACACATAGTTATCACCAACATAAAACTTGCCTCAACACCGATCAAATTTAATTTCAATTTTGAACTATTGTACAGAATTCAAAGGATATGCTGAGACCAAGAAATGTAATTATTGAGCATGTCTTTATAACAGCAATCTTGTCAAAGTGCATAAACAATAGAAAATTTGGCTTATAAGGAACAAAATAATAGTATTGGCACCGTTACCTGCCAATATTGGGTGCCCATGCAACAGTGTAAACTTGATCACCCTGGTCCCCGGGCAAAGCCAACTCTGCAACTGGAAGCCATCTCTGATGATCCTCGTCAAATTCCCAGACCTGTGGAAAGAAATATTATCGCATCAAATGTATAGTTTTCCAGAAGATCAGAGAATTGCAGAGTTTTCTGAGGTTGCTCAGTACTATCACAGCATGAATATCCAGCATCGAAAAATACATTAAGGGCATGTTTGGAAATTTTAGTTCCATACATTTGAATTGGAGTTGAAATAAAACTAGTTTTACACTCGAACCAGATTGTCTCTGGGAACCCAACACCAGAGATTGAACTGGGGTTTACAAACACACCCTCAAACGATGGTACATCCAAGGACAAGAAGGAAAGAATAATTTAACATACCTTAGAGGAATTCAACTGTGGAATATCTGAATTAAACCCAAGAGCAAAGCTTGACTGCTGGTTTTCACTTCTTCGTGGATTCCAAGAGATGGAGGCAGACAAGCACAAAGCCTTCCCAAATTTAGATAATGACTCAATGATATTCTGAAATTCAGCCTACAAAATCAAACACGTAAATAATCAATTGAGAAACAGAGATCTAACAAGCCAGATCCATATGATATGTGATGCAGAACCTATGGCTATAAGAAAGAAAAAAAAGGAAGATGTGTCCACAGTAAACTCGACCAAAGCTCACAAGCTTTATCAATTAACTGTATGAAATAGCAGATATAACGCCCTACTTACAACCCTGACACGAAACCCCATTCTAAGTTACATCCCAAAATGCACTAATCAAACAAGTTGAGAAAGATCCAAGTCCTTAGGCGGCTAGGCGCTTATGCTTTATAACAAAAATTTAACAAAAGTTCAGGACGTAATATGATGAAAATTACTTAAATAGTTAAATGCTTAGATTTGAGTTTCCAGCGAACTGTGTTGTCATCACTAACATTTACCATAATTGACCTACAGAATGCAGCAGATGAAATAATGAGGTAGCATAAAGAAAATAATCACCTGAAGTTGCCATTTCTTCAAGTCCAATATGTCTAAGAGCTCATACACCTTTACATGGCCATCAGAATGTGCAGAGACCTGAAACAGAAGATCAAACAAAAGAGCATACAATGATGAATTTTTGTCAGATTAATTCAATGCTTCCATATAATAATATTTAATTGTGATTGTAATTTGGATAGGACTAGGGAAAAAGGAAAAAACAATAAAATTGCATATTGACCAATAGGAAACAGCCAAAATTATGACATCAATTATAGAATGATGCATCATTAAATGCTTATAGAGGTGAGATTAATTAGCATATCCATTATCCACAAGGTGCTAAGTTCCAACTTATATTAACAAGTCTCTGAAAGTCTCCGCAATGCACATCAAATGGAGGACAAACCCAAATATATCTTGGGAATTTCTTTTTTCTAGATACATAAACATAATGCCGTGAAATATATTAGTATCCTTTTTGCACGAAGAAAAGCATGACATCCATTGATCTTGATATTGATACTTAACAATTTGATTCTCACAAATATGCAAATATTAATAACTTAACTGCAGAAACTAAAGAAAACTTCCTGCCTATAGTCTGTGCGGACACGGAGAAAGATAGAAAGGCAACATCTTCATTCAGATCACAATGACTTTAGCTTCATACAAAAGAGAAAACTATAGGGTCTTAACCTCAAAGAGCAAAAATGAATTGCATTGCACAGTATCAATTTTTGTTTGTATGCAACTGTTAGAACTTGAAAAGTGGAAAAAGTCATGTAAGATGAATTATCTACTTTACAAGCTTACAGGGTTTAAACAAGGCCAACCACTCTCACATAAGCTGGGAGGAACAAATGAGTTGATTCAACAACCAACATCAGCAACTTCCCAACTAGCTTTGAAGTCTTTAAGAAATAGTATGAAGATAAACTGAAACATATCAAAACTCACCAATCTCAAAGTTTTGATGGAGACTCCAAATTGAATATCAAGGACTTTATTTGACTTTTGGTCCAAGCATTTGCACAGTTTCCATTGAAGAGGTTCTGTATCTAGAGATGAAAAGACGAAGACAATAATGAGGCCCTTTTAACAAACTCTTGTATAAAAGGCATCAAAACATAACAATGTTTAAGCTATAAGTTTGTGATAATCAGGCAAGAGACATATCAACAAAAAGAAAAAAGGAGAATCAAAACCCACAGCACATTTATGCCAAGTAAATAAACACCGGATACCTTCTACAACTTCCTCCCACAGCGACAAAGTTCCATCTGAACAAATGCATGCAACTGCATCACCATATTCTGGAGGAACCCAAACAACTTTCACAATGCTAGCCTCATGAACCTAATAGTAGATCAATGTCAGAACATATGGAGATATAGTTCAATATAGACAAAGCAACAGAAAACACACACAAATGTCTATGTAATATGGAAGTTTGGTATACAGCCCAAAGTCCAAATTTTGGGTTGGTTAATTGCTTTGAGTAAGGTTAATACTCGTAAAAAGAATGTTACAGCCCTTTGGAGATGCTGTCTTTATTGTGGTCAGTATGGATCGAAAGAAGTAAAAACAGAACAAGTCTGTTGGTGCTTCTATCAACTCTTGGCAGAAAATCATTTTAAAAAGTTATAGATGCAATGGCTGTTTCTAACTTTCTAGAGTTTATCTTATTTGTAACTATCTTTTTATTGTTTTAGCTTGGATAAGGTAGACTGTCCTTCACCCCATACACTATTATCTTGGTTCAATAGTACTTCCTTCTTATCAGAAAATAAATAAATAAATAAAATTATTTCCTTGCTTTTAGCTTGGCTAAGGTGGACTGCCATTCATAGGGGTGGATTTAAGTGGCCTGAAGGGGGGGGGGGTTTAATTTTAGATTTTTTTTATTTTATTTTAGTACAAAAATTGTCCTTAAAAAATAAAAATATGTGTATTTTTCTTAATTTTAACCCCCCTTAATTTGAAAAAAATTACTAGCACAAGTTTTCCCCTCTTTAAATAAATTCCTAGCTCCACCCTTAAAGCTTCGCCTCTAATACACTATTAACTTGGTTCAATAGCATATCCTTCTTATCAGGGAAAAAAAAAGAGGTACCTCCTTGCTTACACAGTTAGCATAGATTGATTACCTTCATGAACCATGACAATTCATAAGAAGAAAAAAAAAACCTACTTTGTGCAGCACATTTCTATATCTTCAGAAGTTATGTAACAAATTTTTAATGCCCATTAAATTGCAACCTTGAATCGCTAATTACGGCCGTAAAAGTTAGCCTCCTCACTCTCATTTCCCCTTTCTTGTACGAAATATATTTCAATTACTCAAATCACAAATTATAGCAACACCAATTAATCACAAAATATAGTATAACTCCAATCAGAGATTCAACAGAATT
Organism: Lonicera japonica; assembly: GCA_021464415.1. Lineage (NCBI taxonomy): Eukaryota > Viridiplantae > Streptophyta > Magnoliopsida > Dipsacales > Caprifoliaceae > Lonicera > Lonicera japonica. The sequence continues at coordinate 20,513,416 of CM038470.1, forward strand.
TTCAGTAGAACATTATTTATTAATTTATCATCAGCTCAAAAAAAAATTCATAATCTGATAATAAAATAATCTGCCGAAATAGAATAGAGGAAACTTAAAAACTGACCTTAGATCTCGAAGTACAGGTGAAAGAGGAAGAAGCAGGATCAATGGAGTCGAAGAAAGCCAAAGTTCCATCAGCGGAGCCAGTAGCCAATCTTTGGCCATTATAATTCCATGAAGAGCACGTTGTTCCTTTATCCAGAGTCACCACAGTCTGCTCCATCTCTCTCTCTCTATAGATATATATGTATAGAGTTTTTCAATGTGTGAAATCTAAAGATTCAATTGCTCGCAAAGTGTTTGTTCTTGCAGATTTGATGAACTAAAGAACGTTAATTTTGTCTCCCAAAAACTGAGGTTTATCTAGGGCTTTTTGTTCAACTTCGGTTCGCCTTGCAGTAAAGTTACCCAAATATCCCTCTACGCAACCACGCGTGCGCGTTTGAGGCTGGCCTCTCCTTTCCCGCGCAATGAAGCAGTATCAAGTGGCATCAATCAGATAATAATAATAATATAATAATTAAAAAAAAAAAAAAAAATAAAACAAAGAAAGAACAAAAAAACAACATATTAAATGTATATTCTTATTAATTTGAGATAATGGATTATAAGGTATCGCTCCGTAATGTTTTATAACTCTAAAGACGGACTCATGTTTAATGAAAGAAAGCAGTACTAATTTCATAATTTAGTTTTACAATAAGAACACTTTTCATAATATTAATTTATTTTAAGAAAAATGATATATGTTGATGGTTAAATATACCCTTAATTTAAACCAAAACTTCAAATGTCTCAAGCATTCTAATAAAACTTAAAACCAACAAAATGGGCGCTTCAAGTACTAGGTGAAAAAAGAGTGAAGGAGGTGAAGAGCTTCTTCAAAGAAAAAAGTGAAGATCGTAAGTGACTCATGTAAAAAAGGATGTTACAAGGTTAAGCACATCAGATGGTGATCTATATATATATATATATATCAAATTTGAATGGATGATTAGTTTTATGATGTATTGGTAGTTTTCGTTTATTGAATTGAGAATTATTTTTTTTTAGGGTTTTCGTTTTTGTCTGGATGTAAAGATTTGGCATTTTGGAATGTTTTGATTTTGTTTCCAGTTATGAGATTTTGGTTTTTTTAAGCCCAGGTATTTAATTGATTGGTTGATTGATTGATAATGTTACAATTTTCTTGTTAAAAAATTATGTCCTTGGAATTTAGGGCTTTACAGACATAAAAGTAAAATGATCGAAGCTCTCGATTATTATAAATTAAGTGGATGTTGATCTCATCAATTTTGTTGTTCTTTGTTTTGTAATGGTGCTAAAATTATTTTAGTACCAATGTTACTAAAACAGATTTAGCACCATTGTTGCTAAAAAAGATTGGTGCTAAACAAATTTAGCACAATTCGTGCTAAAAATAGATTGTTGCTAAAACAGATTAGTGCTAAACAGATTTAACATCATTTGTGCTAAAAATAGATTGGAGCTAAACAGATTTAGCATTAATTCTGACGAGACATGGGATGCTATAAGGAAAGGGTATAAGTATCTTTTTTGTATAGTGTCCTTAATGTACACAACTAATTTATAAGTGTCCTTTATAATTATGTTATTATTGGAATGAGCTCTTATGCCCAATTGCCTCTATTAATTTTGTAAATTTGAGTCAACTTGACATTAAGATATCGTTTGGTTGGCAAGATATTTACGATGAGGATGAGTATCCAATTCATAGTTTAACTTATTTCTACGTTTGGTCTCGATATTTAATTTTAGATTGGGTAAGCCAATACAGAAGTAAACCAAATTCCAATAAGTGTGGTAATTTAAATACAGCGAATACCATAGTATTTTGATTCCCATAGAATTGGTATCTTAATCAAATACGTACTAGATAAAAAAGTTATTGATTAGTATCATTAATAATTAAATGATCGAGCTCTTCCATTGAAGAAAAGTTATGTAACACCCCCGCTTTAATCTACAAGACAAACACCCGTAATTAAGACATGGAGTGCTACTAACCCGTCTTAGATTGACTAAAATGGGTTTATATGTAAATGCACAAAGAAATCCAGATAGTAAATACTATATGTGTCAATCAACAAGGTACAAGCTGGTAGTGATGCACCAAAACACACATACATACATATAACCAGTTTACACAACCAACTGAGTAAGTTTAAGATAATATAATATTCTTCGGGCTAGCCATGGCTTCCCGAGAGAACATATAAATGACAAAAGTACATTTGTATCAGAGTCACTAACTCATTCCCGAACCCGTAATCCCGTTACCATCATTCGCCCCCTGTGTACTTGTAATTATAAATAAAACACGGGGTGAGCTTATAACTCAGTAGGGGGAAAGTAGAAGGGAAAAGTTTTGAAAACATTTCTTGATATATTACCGTAAACCAAATAAACCTTTTCATCATATAATCTAAACATTATTCATAACATATCACAAAATGTAATTAGTTCATAATGATGCGTGCTCATGCATATGCAGACTACCTCCCTTTGTGTCAACCTATTTTTGAATCTTGATGATGCATACCGATGAGAAACCAAGCCAAGATGGCCATATATAATACATTCGCTCCAAGAGCATACAACATAATCATAGTTCCTGCCGATGAAAACCTGAACTGGAATCTTATCAAATAATCCATTGCCTCAAAATGGCATACCGTCATCATACCCAAGAAGTGGAATAACAACCCGTCCATCTTCTATAGAAAAGAATCAAACCAATGGTGCATTGCCTATGCCTAGATTCCTGGGTCTTTCGCCGGTGGTTTATAGGCGGCCAAACAATATCCCCTAGGGGTTTAGGGCTTTTCAACCCAAAGGCACTAGGCCCTGCCTATTTTCCCATCCTGGAAAGCACCATGAAAACAGATATTCATACAGAATTTACAACATCATGGTCATCCATGACCAAGTATAATCATTTCCAAGAGATCAATCAACTAATCGTAACCGAAAAGACAATATCAAGATAGAAATTAAGCTTCCACGAATTGCCATGACATGTAGCCTCTGAACAAAGATATATATACAAATGAGCCCTCGTCATCATGATAAAAGATATATGCCCATTTGATAGGCCATAAGGGAATCCAAGCTTGATGAAGAATCTTCAAGATTGCGGTTGACACAATAGTGATGCACAACATGCATACACGATCTTTATGAAAACTAAAAACAACACATGCCACTTAAATTTCATTCATCATGTATCCATGTTCTTCAACGCATACATAAACCATTTACAAATTCACTTGGATATAACCAAGCATGTATATCCAAGGAACATCGCTTACAAGTCTATATTCCACAGATATCAAGTTTAAGTGGCATATCTTGTTCCACTTCATGCATCAAATATAAGGTAAATACTACATATGCCATATAAACTCTATCAAAATCATGTCCATGTCCTTTAGTGTATATAAAACCCTTTTCTTGTCAAATAAACACATACATACCCAAAGGACATCCATATGAAGCAATAACATGTAATCATAGAGCTTAGATTGCATATCTTACTTAAATACATGAATTCATACTCCAATTAATCATATATCATTGATATCAATAGGTAAAATCATCATATTTAACATACATGTATAAATCATCCATTTCTAGTCAAATACAATCATATTGTCAAGTGTACATAGCATCTATTGCCTCAAACCTCACTTTTAGGTCTTTATTAATCATAAAGCATCATGTTATAGGTCATACTTTAGATAAATAAGACAAATGAAGTGAAACTATGATGATATTCATTGAACAAGGCCAAAATTTTAAGTTTAAGAGCATATAAACCCCTACCTCGACTTATCAACGAGAAAGAAGAGGAAATATGAAGGTTCAAGCCTTATTCGAAAGAAATCCCAGCGAGGAAGATGATGAATAGCGACCAGGAGGATGATTTGGAGGATTTAGAGCTTTTATTTCGGATTGATGTTAAAAAATGAGTATGAACCCTTCAAAGAACCACCTCTATCTCTCTCTAAATCCCTCAAGTTGATAGGAGGAAGTTTGGGTCGATTTTGGCGAGTTAAAGTGATAAATGGTGATAAAATGGGGTTACAACTCTAAAAATTCGACACACATGGGTTTGAGACCTATCCTAGGATCTCTGGGATCAATCCCAGCTTGGGACCGATCCTAGGATTTCTGGGACCGATCCCAGAAACATTTTGTCCAAGCTTTAATTTTGGCTGCACTGACCACTGTTGGTAATTTGATCATAACTCCTTGCTCAGAACTCGAATTGAGGTGATCTTTATGTCCACGGAAAGGTAATTCAAAGATCTACAACTTCCTAATAGTAAGTTTTCCAAAATTATGGATAGATTATCCCCAGAAATTCACCGAAGGGAATGCTCTGCTGAAGCATTACCGAATGACCCGAATTTAGCGATGAGCCTAATTTGTACCATGTTTTGACCCACAAGAGTGCGAATTAGCTTCCGATCATAACATGAAAGTTGTAGAATGGTATAAAAATTAGACACATACATAAACGAAATCTTAATCGGACAAGAAACGAAGAAATTACGATAGCTCAAAGTTAACTAAAATCAACGAATCGCAAAGAACCAAAACTTCCTATTTACCAACTGAAATCGATTCGGATCACCCGAATCACCAAACGATCACTCATATGAGTATAAATAAGCTAATTTACTTCAATTTAAAACAAATTAAAGTACGGGGTATTACAAGTTACTATCACCATTCCCCTTTATCTTCGTTATCTAATGAATCTATCTGTGTACACACCTTAAATTATATTTATCTCTTACACACACAATAAATATATATATACGGTTTATTTTTCATACACATCAGTGCATATGCATCGTCCTATTTCTTATTTTTGGATGGCCCCACATGCTAAGACTTTACTTCCATTTTTTTCAACAGGTCTGTGAGTGAACAAAAAGTGCTTTGTGTTTAATTAAACAGGAAAACAAAACAAAGTACTTTCTCTCTTTACTTAAAATAATAGAGATCGAGCTTCATTTGTCTCTCTATCTCTATGCGTTATATTTTTCTCTTTCACGAATCTATTCGAAATCACAGAGGAAAATTTATGGTGGTATTTGTTTGTCTTTCTACTGGATATCTCTCTTTACGGTGAAGGCTCGAGCTCGACGGGTTTTCGAAACCCAAATCTCCAACTCCCACCATTTTTGGAATTTGTAAAACCCACTTCTTTCTCCTATTTTTTATTTTGAAGCTCTGATTTTTGGTAGTTTAAAACATTGATTTTTGTAAATCTCCAAAGGTCGACAGGATATTACCTATAATCAAACCCACTCGAATCAAGTATCAAACTCTGAAAGAACTCTAGATTACCGAATCATCTTGTGAGGTTCAACATTTGGAAAATTCATAAAATACACTGCCAATTAATTACACTGTGGTACGAAGAATGCAGAACATTAACTGTAATGTGAAGATATATAAAAAAAACATAGCCCCATACGTTAATGAAAGAAACATTGATTATAAAAATGTATTCCGAATAACGAAAAAACACCAGTATCATGTCAAATGATATCAGAATAAAGCTTCATTTACATTCTGGTCATTGAGGATTTCTTAAAATTAATATAGAAGAAGTCACATGCTAAAAGGTAAGGTTGTTAAGATGCCCATTTTTTGTAACAGAAAATATACACGACTGTAGTTCAGATATAAACCTTGTTACAGAGATTTGAGAATCAACCACATAAATAATGCTGAAAATTAGAACATGAAAATTTGATTCACTAAACAAGGTTGAACCAAATACTGGGGAATCAAACCCATCCCATTTTCGAAATTATAATAACCGAAAAGCAAGGTTTGATTCGAAAGTAGCTCAAATAAGTCCCTACTAATTTGAATCCGTTGGTTTGAACCAAAATTATACAATCAAACCCATCCCATCGTAATCCATACCTATTTTTGAAATTATAACTACCGAAAACCAGAGCTTTAAACAACCGAAAATCAAAGATTCTCACAATCGAAAATTATAATAGGGAATTAAACCTATCCCATTCGAATCAAACCCATCCCATTTTTGAAATTATAACTACCAAAAATCAAAGCTTCTTACACTCGAAAATTAATGCTTTAAACTACTAAAAATTCGAGCTTCAAAATAAAAAAGAGGAGAAAGAAGTGGGTTTTACAAATTCCAAAAATGGTTGGAGTTATAAATTTGGGTTTCAAAACCCGTTGAGCTCTAGCCTTCGCCGTATAGAGACAAACAAATACCACCGTAATTTTTCCTCTGTGATTTTAAATGGATTTGTGAGAGAAAGTTTTACAACGCATAGAGATAGAGAGACAAATGAAGCTAGAGCTCTATTACTTTCGGTAAAGAGAGAAAGTGCTTTGTATTGTTTTGCTATTTAATTAAACACAAAGCACTTTTTGCTCATTCACTGTCTTGTTGAAAAAAGTGGAGTAAAGTCTCAGCATGTGGGGCCATCCGGACATAAAAAATGGGACGATGTGTACACACCGATGCGTATAAGAAATAAACCCTATATAAATATATATGTATGCAATTTATTTTCAAAATGCACTAATGCGTACGCACTATTGCAAATTCGGTGGGTCCCAGCTAAAAGTTAAACGGAGAGGAAGTGGATGAAACAATTTAAACGGATGTCAATTGAACAAAATAACTGACCCCTTATCTCTCTCTACCGACTTGAACTCACCTCTCTCTATCTACCGACTGAATGGCGCTCCTTCTCTCCCGACGAAAGCATTCTCTCTCTACCGAGCTATCCTCTTTTTACTGTGATCTCTCTCTCTACCGAGCTCTTCTCTCTTTACCGACTAACTTGCTCTCTCTCTCTTTAAAGCATATATCTCAAACGGGCTCCAAAAAATTGAAGAAAATCCATTAACAGAGGTATGAACTAATTTGGGTTTATTGAAGTTTCTTTTGAATGTTGTTTTGCCAATTAATTAGATGTTGGGTTTAAAACTTGCTAGATTTTGGGTTTGCATTAACAGAGGTATGAACTGATTTGGGTTTGTTGAAGTTTGTCTTGAGTTTCGTTTGATACTTGCTAGATTTTGGGTTTGATATTTATTAGTTTTTTGTTTGTCCACTGGTATAAAGATAATTTGGGTGCATTTTGAGTTAGAGTTTCAGTTTCTCCACTGAAATACATGTTTGATACTTGTTATATTTTGGGTTGTTCACTGATATACATTGTGCCTTTCGATACTTGTTATTGGGAATGTCCACTGAAATATGGGAAAAATGAAGTAGGGAAATTTTGGTTTGTTCACTGATATACATTTTTTTTTGGGTGCATTTCGAATGGAAAGCTGTGAGATTGTCCACTAAAATTTGGGTTTAATGAAGCTGTGAAATTTCATCTTTATTCATTGATATACATTTTTCTATGGGTGCATTTTGAATGGATAGATTACGATTGTAATATATATGTGTGATAAATGCCAAATATATTATTGATGTATTTCGAGTACCCATGTTAGTATGCATTGATTCTATAAATTATACCGTACGAAAAAAAATATATTGGAGGAATGTTAGTACGTATTAGAATTACACTAAATTTGTCGATTTTGCTTGTATATTAATGTGTATGGAAAATGAAGGTAATGTAGATGTCATGAACAGGTTTTTGCGAAATATGAAAAATTCTAGCACTCAAATAAGGGGAGTCGTGAAAATGTGGATAATGAACATAATTTAGATGTGTACTTAGATGAAAATAGTATGATATATACTCCTCAAGTATCAGATGAGTTGATGCCAAAAAAAGAACAACAATTTGAGACAATATATTATGTTATAAAATTCTACAATGCGTATGCTAAAGCAGCAGGATTTAGTGTACGTGTTTGGACTACACGGAAAGAGCCAAAAAGTGGGAAATTAAAAGAAAGAATTATGCTTGTTTTAAACAAGGAAAATCTTCAAGATTGGCTGAAATTGGAAAGAAAAGACGCCGATGAAGCTTATGTGAAAATTGTACTACTAAAATTGCAGTTTCAACGTCAAACTCCAAAAAATACATTGTTACTATTTTTAATGAAAGGCACAGCCACCCGCTTTCTACCTCATCAAAGGTTCACCTTTTAAGGTCTCATCGTAATGTTTCAGCTGCGACAAAATCTTTGACTAAACAGTTGTCCATGGTAAATATACCCCAGCATCAACAATTTGGTTTTCTTGGAGCGCAATTTGGAGGTATAGAAAATATTGGGTTGCACTCAAAGAGATTTGTATAACCATGAAAGGGATATACATGCTGATAAAAAGGGGCATGACGGTGAAATATTTTATGAGTACTTAAAATTGGAACAAAGCAAGAATCCGTCGTTTACTTTTAAATTGAGGCTGATGAGGATCAAAAGATTACTTGTTATTTTTAGTCCGATGCAATTTCAAGACGGGCTTACAACTTTTATGGTGATGTGGTAATCTTTAATACTACTTATAACACCAATTGGTATGGAATGATATTTGCACCAATAATGGGGGTCAACAATTATGGTCAAACAATTATTTTTGCTTATGGCTTTTTGAATCATGAGAGTGTTGATGATTTTATATGGTTATTTAATCAATTTTTGGAAAGTATGCCCGGCGGAGCCCTGAAGATGATTATTACTAATTAAGACTAGCTATGACAAAAGCATTCCATATTGTTCTTTCAAATACTTTTCACAAGTATTATAACATTCGATATTGCATATATTAATATATATATTTATATGCATCCACAGCCTTTTTTCATAAGACTTTCTTTAATTCTTATCATATGTATTATAGTTAGCACATATTAATGAAATTCTCAGAGAAGATTGATGCAGTGAAATATGGTATTTACAAAAATGAGTTATCAGCTTGCAATTAAAAATTAGAAGACTTCCGTAGAATTTGACTTGGAATGAGAAACTCTTATTAAAAAAACGGGTTAGAAAGAAACAAGTGGTTGCAAAACCAATATCAACTTCGTTAAAAATTGATTCCTGCATATGTTAATCATGGGTTCTTATCAAGCATGTCAAGTGGCCAACGAGCGGAGAGTGGTCATACATTTTTCAAGAGATTTGTTTATAATGGCAATTCATTGATGGATTTTATGATACAGTTTGGCAGAGGACTTATACGTCAACGTCGATCATGAAAAATTGATGGCCGATCACAAAGATATAATTGAGAAGTATAAATTTAGACTAAATCTTGACATTTTGTAGCAAATGGCTTGGTATTTACACAAATGAGATTTATTAAAAGTTTGAATGTGAGATGCTTGATAGTTTCAACTACAAAATCCAGCTTATTAAGGAAATTGACAATCAGCTTATATATCAAATTCAAAGAACAAAAGTCGCAACAAGTAAAGTTCGCAAATTTATTTATGACAAGGATTTGGATTTTACTTCTTGTAGTTGTAAAATGTTTGAAAGCATCGGAATCCTATGTAAGCACATTATTGCATATTTGATAAAATTTTTGCATATCTCAGAGTTGCTCGATAAATACATCTTGAAGAGGTGGACAAAGTTTGCAAAATCAGGGACAGTGGTACATGATAAAGGTGTGCGCAATGACGATGACAATTCTTATCTCTCGACGCGAAATCAATTTATCCAATTGTCTTTGGATTTAGTTGACAAGTCTCTATTATATGAAGAAATAAGGCAAATGATTACCGATGGAGTGCGTGCCATTAATGAGCAAATTGACCAATTTATTAGTAGCCGTATAGGTGTAATGGCACCCTCCAGGAAATTAATCCAATGGGTAGTAATCCAATAGGTGATGGTACTAGTGCACATGCTTTTTGTAATTTTAAAAGTAATTACAATGAACCCGATCAAGTTCGAGCAAAAGGGTATGGCAAACGGCTCAAGGGAGGAAAAGAGAAAGCAATAGCTAGAGCAAAAAATAAAAAGTTACACGTTGCCATAAGTGTGGTAAAGTGAACCAATTACATGATAAGCGAAATTGTCTGGCAATTACAAATGCGTAAGTAATAATTCATTTATTATTTATGTTGTTCTATTATCACATTGTAATATGAATATTGATTTTTTATATTTTTTTCAATGTAGGTCTTCTACGTTTGGGGATGCAAATTTGCAAGAGGTTAATAGGTCGTCAAAATTGAAAATGTAGACTTTCTTTGTTTATTTAAATGTGATGTGTGAATCTTGACCCATAAAATGTAGACGTTAGTTTGTTTAAATGTGATGCGCGAATCTTTAAATGAAAATGTAGACTTTCTTTGCTTGTTAAAATGTGATGTGTAAATTAATAACAATTACCAACTTATTCCATTCCGTTAATTTTTCGCATTAATAAACTCAAATGATTCTATTTCATTCATTATAACAAAAAATACATTATTTCAATTTCATTCATTATAACAAAAATTACATTACATCATGACTTTTAGAGCCCAAGAAATTGACACAAAAAAAGATATAATTATTAAGATATCTCTCCATGGCAGAATTTCCCACTTTGTATTAACTTCAACAACAACCAAGTTGCGTGACGTATTACATACTTCTTGTGGGGCAATTACATTTGATACCTATCCAAATGATGAGATTTTGTACCAACCTAAGAAGGTTCCGCACCTTTGTCTTTTGTAAGAGTAGTAGATTCTACCACGATTATTGCTATTATTTGATTTCGTTATTTTCACATTCACTAATTTTCCGCACTCACATTGTTTTAACATGAATCTAATATCCACTTCCATACTTGAATTACCCTCCACGAGATTTTTCGATGAAGACACCATTTGGATCTACCAAATTTCAACAAGAGAACACGAATATATATATATATATATATATACTCATTGTTTTATACTCATTGGCAATTAGAATCAATGCAAATGCAATAGCTAACGGCATTTAAAAATAATTTAGAAACAAACTAGGCAAATTGAGAATCAATATTTTTCCTTTGGTTTTGGTGTAGTTTTAATTATTTACAATAGTAACATTGATTGCCCAATTTGAGGTTGAGACATGACTTTATATACTCACAAGACTCCACACCTACATCAAAGTGAAAACCATGCACCCATTATAGGTGAATACAAACATCAAAGTAAAATTACTTTTGTGATAGAATTTTGCCAAAACAAGCTCCCACAAAATAAGTCGAACATCATTTCTCAGCTATCCATCAGAAGGCTACTAATGAGTGTGCTAAAATATCCGATTAATAGGCAAAAGGCACCTCACAAGCCAAACCATCTATACTCAATGCCCCTATTGGGCAAATTGAGTACAAACTGCAACAAAGGTTTGAAGTTTGTAGCAACGAAAATTAATAACAACTACCAAATGTATATTAGTGGACAAAGATGAAATTTCACAACTTTGTTAAACCCAAATTTCAGTGGACAATCTCAGCTTTCCATTCGAAATGCACCCAAAGAAGAATGTATATTAGTGGACAAACCAAAATTTCCCCACTTCATTTTTCCCATATTTCAGTGGACATTCCTAATAACAAGTATTGAAAGGCACAATGTATATTAGTGGACAACCCAAAATATAACAAGTATCAAACGTGTATTTCAGTGGAGAAACTGAAATTATAACTTGAAATGCACCCAAACTATCTTTATACCAATGGACAAACCAAAAACTAGCAAATATAAAACCCAAAATCTAGCAAGTATCAAACGAAACTCAAGACAAACTTCAACAAACCCAAATCAGTTCATACCTCTGTTGATGCAAACCTAAAATCTAGTAAGTTTTAAACCCAATATCTAATTAATTGGCAAAACGACACTCAAGACAAACTTCAACAAACCCAAATAAGTTCATACCTCTGTTAATGGTTTTCTTCAATTTTTTGGAGCCCGTTCGAGAGATATGCTTTAAAGAGAGAGGAGGTCATTCGGTAGAGAGAGAAGAGAGAGAGGAGAGCTCGGTAGAGAGAGAATGGCTCAGTAGAGAGAGAATGCTTTCGTCGAGAGATAAGGAGCGCCGTTCAGTCGGTAGATAGAAAGAGGCGAGTTCCAGTCGGTAGAGAGAGAGGCAGTCAGTCCTTTTGTTCAATTGACCTCCGTTTAAATTGTTTCATCCGCTTTCTATCCGTTTAACTTTTAGCTGGGACCCACTAAATTTGCAATAGTGCGTACGCATTATTGCATTTCGGAAACAAACTGTATATGTATGTATAGGTTCTGCAAATTAATTCTTTTTTTTTAATCAAACTAAAATATTAATCTAATAAATTTTCTTCCACGGAGAGAGAGTAGGCAATGTTCAAACAATCATAAGCATTAAAATAGAGTTTAATCGGACGAAATTTTTTATAAAAGAAAGCTAGTCCCGCCTTGATGGTTTTTCTCTAATTAATTGTAGCTTTGCTTTTAGAAGGGCTTCATAGATCTCTTATATGCATTCAAAATAGTTTAAGGTTCATATAATTAAACACCAAAGGCAGATGCACATACACGAATCATTAATACATTCTTTATTAATGTGATGTTGTTATTGAGTGTTGTTACTTCATTTAGCCAAGGAGTGCCTTTACACGAATAGAGAAATATAGTTCATATATTTATTAATTAGTTAAAGTATATCAAATGATTGTGCATAGCTCCGTTCCAAAGCCTATCTTAATTTGATTAAGAAAAAATAATCTATCGTTGAGAACTAGAAGCGAATGTAATAAAAAGTGATATATATATATATATATATGTTATGCAGTTTTTGTTGTTGAACTCTTTTTTTTTTATCGTGATATTGTTTACTAATAGATAGATTTTTAATCGCAATGATTATCTCCGATAAATTTTATCAAAAAATTTATTCACCAGGCTGCAAATGGACGGTTTTCATTTAAAAAATTATAAATAAAAAAAATTATTCATTGGGATGATCTCCTGAGTCCTGCCAAATTTTGTTAAAAAAATAAATTTATTACTGGGGGATATATATTTCTTTTTTTAAAAAAAAAATGAAAAATGTTAGCTTAGAAGTTAAAACCAAGCTATATGCATATAAGCTCACGTTTTAGTGAGAGAAAAAAAAAGTACCAGTAAAAGCACTCAAAAAAAAGAAGGTGAGATGATTGATCGACGATGAAAACGCATTAGAATTTGCTATAAATGTTGAAAGTGAAAATGAAAAAAGAAATATACGCTTGCACTTTCAAAATATAAGCACAAATCTCATAATTTTAAACCTCGAAGGTCATTTTTTTGGTTATTTGGAGGTTAACATTGTAATTCTAATGGTTTTTTGTGTGTAAAAATATGTGACATGTTCGCTGTTAGAAACTTTATATGATACAAATTTAATTCTGTATTCCAAATTGATAATACTCAAAATTAATCGACACTAAAACCGAGTCCTGTGATATCCACAGTCTCCTTAAAACAGTTACGCCGCCCCTCGGTAGTGCTTGGAGGCTGCCGGACGACGTCTGTTTCCCAGGATGAAACGGTACTTCAGTGTTACCTAAGCACCTCGGTACACTGAACGAACTGAAGATGTTAGAATCTTACCACCGGAGAAGAAAACTTACAAGCTAGAACAAACGCGAAGGAGGTTCAATGGAGAGGAAATTCTTTGAACTGTCGAATTTTGGCTTTTTAATTCAATAGGGAATAATGGCCATTAAACAAAATAAAACGGACCATTAATCATTATCAGTTTCTCAAAAACTGACCATTAAGTGGTTACTCGCTTTTTGGTCCGGCATTCGTGTCCGCAGGTGCGGGCATACACGAGCCACCATGGTTCTAGGCTTATTTCGGTCCATGATTTGCACCCCCCCGGGCCTGTGTGCGCGAGAGAGAGCCTTTTATCTTGCATCATTCAATAAGGCATTCTCATGTGTTTAGTTATAAACCCATAGAATTTTTTCCACTTTTCCTATGTGGGACTTCCCACTTTCATTGCATTTTTCTATTTCAACTTGCTCACTTTGAGTGACAATTACTCATTCACCACTTAACCATTTTGAGCATGTAAATACACGATTTCAATGTACTCACGTAGGAGAACACGAATATATTAAAAACTTTCACATCCGAGTGCAAAGTTTTATTACAATTTTGCCCTCAAAATGGTAGAAAATGTGTTTTCTAATACCCATTTTCTAACATTCGCAACTACTGGTCGATCAAAACAAGGGACTAATTTTATAAATTTTGAATATTGATAAATAGAATTAATATATGATCAACTTTTGTAATCCTATTAATGGGTTATTTCATGCGGAACTTTAAAAAGTAATCAAATAAGTTAATTTGTGTAAGTTAAAAATTTCATTTCTTGTCATTTTCTCAGTTTGAGTGTTGAAAAAGTTGAGTAGGAAAGTGATTTCCAAGAAACATGAGATAACTAGATAAATGAAGTGAAGAAAGAAAAAAGAAACTTATTTTCAGATGTGAAAAATGAAATAATAAACAAAAAATAATTATAATTTTATCACAGTTCAAAGAAATCATTAACATGAAAAATGAAATAAATAAAATTGATAATTATAATTTTAAAGGAAAGTATTTCCTGCAAAAATAGTACTATCACAGTAATTTCCAACAAGGCTGCAAACCAAAAGTATAAAAGATGCATGAAAACGTTCTTTCAATTTTTGGTCATTCAAACAAACTCTTATTCGTAATACACACGGAGTATTTGTGTTGATTTTCCCGTAATTCAGAATGCATAATATTGCAAAAACATGCCAAAAGTAATTTTTATGCAAAACATATATTCTTTTTAATTTAATTTTTTATCCTCCGGTGAATGCTGGGGGTAGTGTAAATAGGCAGGTCGACATCAGCCTTTAGTTTTGGGTCATAGCACTACAGCAGAGTACAGAGGGTCTTAATTATAGAAAGATACACATCAGTTGAAGCCTTAATAGTCAATACCGACAATACATAGCAGTTGATGCCTTAATAGTCAAATCAAACTTCTAACACTTTTCAAGTAGAAAAGGACCTCTTAAACAAAAACCAAATGAGTAAAAATTAGGACCACAAAATAAATTAGGATAGCAACCTTGTTTATTTGTTTGTATGTTTCATCCAATTCTGAGCTACTTCAGAAATTGACCTCCTGGACAAAGCATCTTTAGCCAATGCCTTATCCGCGGCATCTTTGAACTCTTTCATCTTGTTTCTAAGTTTTTTACCGTCTTCTTGTGAAATCAAACCTCTCGCGTAGTTTGCAATTTCTTCTCTTACCACTAGGCCATTTTCGTTTGGCATCACTCTCCATGCAACCTTCAAATCATCGGTCAATAACACTGCATTCAGTTTTTGTTCTGCATAAAGAGGCCAGCCAATTAGAGGTACACCATGTACTATACTCTCTAAAGTCGAGTTCCACCCACAGTGCGTCAAAAACCCTCCCGTCGAACTATGGCTCAACACCTCAACCTGAGGAGCCCACGAGGACACCACTAGACCCACCCCCTTGGTTCGATCCAAAAACCCACTGGGCAAGAAAACAAACGGGTCTTTAGCACTTTCAACATTGAAATAACTAGCATTTGCACTTTCATTATTTGGACTTCTCACCACCCAAAGAAACCTTTGCCCGCTCATCTCCAATCCCAACGCCAGTTCCGTTATTTGCTCTTGGGATAAGGTTCCACCACTCCCAAACGACACAAATAAAACCGAACCCGATGGTTGCCCATCTAACCACTTCAAACACTCGGCACGGTCACCGAAACTTGTTGAACCGGTCAGTACCAACGGTCCGACCGGGTAAACCGGGGTTTTACACCACCCACCTTCCTTCAAAGCCTTGAATGCACCCGGTTCAAGCTCCATAAAGCTATTGACAATAATGCCCTCAACCAAATCATAGTGTTTACAATTACCAAGAAGCATTTTATAGGCCTCATTGGTTCTATCCTGAACCGGGTCCGGCAAATCCTTCCCGTGAACCGGCACACACCCGGGTAACTGAACCGGGTCGGGTAAATCTTTGAACTCACAAGTATACATTGCATCAATCTTGGGCATATGTAAGAGCAACGACAGGGCCATCGCGGTAGAAGTGAAGAAAATGTACGGCGAAACACCCAATTCTTTTCCCACATCAACTGCTAAAGTACCAAAAGGGTCAACCACTAGAGCAGAAAGACGAGTTGACTCAGTTAACTTCTTTAGAGCTTCTTTTAGAGAAGTGAGTGACCGAGTCACACTGAGTTGGATCCGAGTTTCGATTTTGGAGTCAATTGGGAGATCGTCGAAGTTAACTGGGGGCAGAAAAATTGAGGAGATTGATTTGGGAAGGGTTTGAAGGATTTGGGTTTGTGATTCGGTGGGTGAGCCATCACTGGGGATGATGAAGGTGACGGTTAATCGGTGGTGGTTAACGAGTCGCTTTGCGAACTCAACGAGTGGGATTAAGTGGCCGATTCCTGGTGAGGGGCAAATGGCTACGTGAGTAGGCGTTTGGTTAGTTGGTTCCATTTGTGAAGTTAAGAGTGTAGCTATACTCGAGTGTGTATTTCTTCTCTGTTTTATATAGTAAAATTTCAATTCTTGGTTCATCATTTATGTTTCCTCTGCCCCAAATTAAAGAGACATAATAATTAATTTTTAAAAAAAAATATTTTTTTATTTTCTTCTAATAAAAAAAAGTGGCAAAATTCAAAATAAAAAGAATGGTAGGAGTTTAAAGGGTAATATTAAAAATAATAAAAATTATTATAATTAATTACTTGTTAAATATAGAAAGTGAAAAATTATTTTGAAATATTTGAAAATAAAATAGTGGACAATTAAATTAAGGCGGAGGGAGTATGAGTTTAGGAACTACTATCGTCACCAAAGAATAATGTTATCTTCAAAAGAAATATAATATATTTTTTTAAAATAATATTAGGTTCTAACAAATTATTTTTATTAATTTATATTAATATAAAATTAAAAATACATGAAACAATTAAAACATTAAATTTTGATAAAAAAAAATTTTAAAAAATATTATTGTTTGAACTTAAATTTGTAATTTTTTAATTAAAAGTGAAAATGTTTTACTATTAAATTAATAATATGTTTTTTTAATAGTATGTGTATAAAAATAAAACAATTTTTTTTTATCAAAGTAAGTCATTTTTTAAAATTTAATAGCCAACCTAAATTATTTTTCAACTCATTGATTAAACTAATACATTTTTTAAAATAGTAATTCGAAATTATAATTTTTTTCTTAAAATAATAATTTGACATAAAAATGTGATTTAAAATTACTGTCTTTAGATTATTAATATAGCCTGCCATCTAGCAAATATTTCTTTTGAAGCAATATTTTTAACATCTTTTTCAAGCACATCTTTAGCGGCTTGGCAATCAATACGTAAAAGAAACTCTTGATTTAATAAATCTTCTTGGAAATCAGAAATACATTCTATAACATATTATATCTCTTTTTTAATAGTAGAATAATTTTTCTGGGCATCATTCCATTTTCCAGAAGTAAATCTAGATAAGATTTCTTTATCAAAATCTTTAAACTTCTATTTAAGAATACCACCATAACCAATATCTGAAACATCAGTCTAAACTATTTTAAAAGAATAAGGTGAGACAAGGGCTAAACAAGGAAGTTGTTTAACTTTGGATTTAATAATCTTAACTACTTTAGTATGCTTATCAGACCAAGGAGGAGGATTTTTCCTTAGCCTTTCATACAAAGGAATACAATCTGTAGCCAGATTTTGGTAATAATCACGAATATAATTCAAAGATCCCAAAAATCTTTGTAATTGAGTTTTATCTTTAATTTCGTTAGGGAATTTATCTGCAAATTCAATAGCTCTATTAATAGGGATAATAGTTCCCTTAGTAATTTCATGACATAAAAATCGTATTTTAGTTTGAAAAATACTCATCTTTTTGGCCGAGACCACTAAGCCAGCGTTTTTTATAATTTTTATGAAAATCTGAATATGCTTAATATGTTGATCAATACCATTGGAGAAGATAAGAATATCATCAATATAAACAATAGAAAATGTACTATAGGGAGTGAAAATATCATTCATAATATTTTGAAACTCAGAAGGGGCATTTTTTAGCCCAAATGGCATAACATTCCATTCATAATGTCCAAGGGGGACAGTGAAAGAAGTTTTATACTTATCAGCTTCAACAATTTGAATCTGCCAATATCCGAATTTTAAATCAAATTTAGAAAATATAGTAGCAACTTGTAGTTGAGTTAATAAATCATTTTTATTTGGAAGAGGATACCTAATCCATTTTAAAACTTTATTTAAAGGCTTATAGTTAATAACCAACCTGGGAGCACCTCTTTCAATTTCAAAAGCCTTGTTGACATAAAAGGCTGTACAACTCCAGGGAAAATAACTTTTCCTAATAAGGTTTTTCTCTATAAGAGACGAGATCTCCGTCTTGCAATATTTTAATAAAACGGAATTCATTTGAGCAGGTCTAGCCTTAATAGAAATATTTTTCTCATCAAAATCTTCCTCATAAGGAAGAGGAACAATATGTTTCTTTTTATCCCAAAAAGCATTAGGGACACTACAGATTTCACAAAAAAAAAATTCCTGTAACTTTTTAATATAAAGTTTTGTTTTAGGAGCATTAATTTGAAGATTTATATTCATAATTTTGAAATCTTCTTGTAAATAGTTTAAATGTTTTTCTTTAAAAACAAGTTTATCTTTAAGCTCATTAACTTCCTTAATCCGAGGTTGGGTAATAAATCAAAAAATAATTTCTTTATCTTCAAATTTAGTGACTACTCCTTCAGAAAATGGTTCTATAAGGCTCAAAAAGGGAGTACCTAATATAATACGTTGGCATAAATTTTTAATTAAAACAAAAGTATTTTTAATACACATACCGTCATTATAAACATAGGCATTAGATAACTTAAATTTAATTTTTAACTTATTACCTCTTGCACTAGTCATAGACTCTGAAGTTTTCTCAAAATACTTGGTAAGGACTAAACCCTCCTTAATACAATTCATATCAGCCCCAGTATCAAGAAGGGCTATATCTTTAAGAATAAAATATTTATCAACCACAATAGTAATATTGATATACCATTTTTGATAAGTAATTTTATCTATAAGACTAAGAAAGTTAACACTAGTATTAAGGACAATTTCTTGAGAAGAACTTTCAGTTTTGATAGTAGGGTTTTTTCTAATATAGAAAGACGAAGTCTAATATCTTTAATTTCAGTTTTTAAACTGTTAATTTATGTCCTTATGTCATAAATAGTGACTTCCTTTTCAGGGGTTTTATAAAAACTTTCAAGAATATTATACAAAGAATATGGTTTTGTACTAGGTAAAATACTTTTCTCAGTTTTAAACGTAGCCAAGTATTGTTCTATAAGTTTACGCTTAACATTGTTATCTTCAACCTGATCTATAAGATCTAGAATAGACTGTTCTTTTTTAGTTAGAACGTTAATACTAAGACCATTGGTTTTTAATATAGCCTTATAATAGTCAATCTGAGACATACACTTACAATCTTACTCAGACTCGAAAATGCTAGTAGAGGAATTAGAAGGAAATGATTTAATTTCGTTAACTTCTTCCTCTTCACTGTCTTCCTTACCGTCACTCGGGTTCAATAAAATCGCCATAAGTTGCCTTTTAAGGCATTCATCGGCTATCTCGCTAAGCTTTTGCTGAGTCTAGCACTTATTTGCATAGTGGCCAGTCTTGCCACATTTTTTACAAATAATTTGACTCATATTGGGCTTCTTACTTGGCACAGACTTCCTATGAGGAGTCCTAGAGGTAGAAGCTACATGGGTTTTCTTATGAGGCTTCTTACACCTCTTATTATGTTTTTTAGTTCTATTAGAACTATCTGTGGTTTTCTTAGTCCTAGAATAAGGGACACTAAGATCATAGGCAAATTGGTCACAGAATTCTCTTATTTCTTTACAGCTAGTCAAATTCTGAGTTTTAAGTTGAGCTTTAAGCTTAATGTCATTGTACAGGGATAATCCTTCAACAAGATACTCACCAATAAGGTAGCCATAAGTATAATCCTTATAAAGGATAGATGTATCACCATGTTTTTTACTAATACGATCTTTAACCTTTTGGGCAAATAGAGTATGAAGACCGGCTATAAACTTTTCTTTCCAAAAATCAGCATTAGCGTCTTCTCTTGTCATAACTTTGGATAGAAATACATTATTATACCACCTAAAATGGGTTAAAGTGGGGCACTTTAAGTTTATTAATAAATCCTTACTTCTATCTAATATGGTAAGATGAGGACCTATAAAATGGTGAACAATAGCAGTGAGAAGAGAATAGACTGCATTCTCATCGGCTTTGGGTTGGATCTGGGTAATATCCTGGCCTTGCTCATTTTTAGTAGTGACATTAATATTAAATATCTTAACAGCGTTTTTAATCTCACTTCTTTGACTATTAATCAACACGTTATTCTACCAGCCTTTTAATTGGCCGAAAAAACCTGCAATCATAAACCCAGCAACATTTTTGTCGCTGCTACCACTAGCTTTGCAGGCATTACCGTACATAGTCATCCTATATAATTGGGTTAATATTTGGCATTCAGACACTCCATCAATATACCATTCATAAATGGTTTTAGCACTAAAATTTAGCCACTTGATTAAAAGTAGCTTCTTCCTCAAATAGCATATCTTAAGGAGTAGGACGAAGGTAATAATTCCTAGTGGGAGCTGTGGAGGTGGAAGTATGGTTTCTTCCAAAAGTGATTTTATTAAGATCTCACTCCATGGCTAATAAATCATTTTTAAATTGAGTGATATCGGAGAAATCAGTCTCATACTCAGAGACATCCTCAATTTGGGTAGTAGGAAGAATCTGTTTTCCGTTAAATAAACGAAGCTTTTCTAACTTATTAGTTAAGGCTTCAACTATTTCCTTATTTTTATCATTGTGCTTAAATTTCTCAGTAATTTCTATAGCAGGTTTAATATAAGAGTTTTCTACCTTAGGTTTTTCTATAATAAGGACATGTCTTTTCTCTTATAAAGCTTGAACATTTTTTAAGGTTTTCTCTATACGTGTTAATTGACTCGCCATGGTTTGTATATGCAGGTTGGTATAGTTATTCTGCTTGATAACCTTGTTAAGGTCGTCAGGTCCTATATGGGATGAAGTTATCCTAATATTGGACGAGAAAGCATTAGTTTCTAGGGATTGATTATCCCTTACTTCTATCTTGAGGGCTTCAGTAGGAGGGTAGAGAGATTGAACCAAATTTTCAGAAACTGTTTTCCAAGTTTTGCAGAAACTTTCAATAGTACAAATATTAGGATAATCTTCTACATAATTACTATAAAACCAAGTTGAGACTGATGCTTCAGATATTGGTTATGGTGATATTCTTAAACAGAAATTTAAAAACTCTGATAAAAAAATCTTATCTAGATTTACTTCTGAAAAATAGAATGATGCCCAGAAAAATTATTCTACTATTAAAAAAGAGATATTATCTGTTGTATAATGTATTTCTGATTTTCAAGAAGATTTATTAAGTGAAGAGTTTCTTTTACGTATTGATTGCCAAGCCGCTAAAGATGTTAAAAATATTGCTTCAAAACAAATATTTGCTAGATGACATGCTATATTATCGGTATTTGATTTTAAAATATAATTTATAAAAGGAGAATCAAATTCTCTTCCTGATTTCTTAACTAGAAAATTTTTGCAGGGTACAGTCTCATGAATAGACCATCAGGTTCCTCCTCCTTTTATAGAGGACGCGGGGTAAGGGGAAGAAGACAACCTCAAAGTTGTAGTCCTCAAATTATTGGTACCTCTGGGATTAAATCCCAAGCAAGCTCTTATCAGGTTAAACCACCGTCTCCTATGACGTTTAAATAAGCTCTTAAAAAGGAAGTTCAGGTGGCTTTAAAGAAGTCGCAACAGGATTTCGTTTTATATTTGCAAGAGAGTGATAAAAGATTTGCTTTTAACCCCGAGACTGTTGCCCGAAGGTATTTTGAAAACAAAATGGAATTTTCGCTTATCAGTGGAAAAACTAGAAATTATTATGAGGCTATTCTTATTGACACTGAAAGTGTACAATTTACTCACATGAACAGAAATGTGGGATCCCGCAATTTAGAAATTTCTTTTAGTAAGGCATTTATTAAAGGGATAATAAATATCGAGGAGTGTGGATTAAATCCCAATAAAGAGCAAATTTTAAGGAATTATTACTCCGATTCAAGAGCAGGACCCATTATGTATAATTATTGGGATTATATTGATGCCTGAAAAAAGGCATTTCTTTATCAAAACCAGCATAACACTCATACCTGATTCTTTCGTGTCGATAGCCTTAAAGGTGATGGTTTGGATAATAATTTAAAAACTCTTCCTCATTGGTTTTTCCAATGGTTCATGCTTAATGGACCAGAGTAGGATGTTTTTCCAAACAAGTTATATGAACTTTTTAGTGCTTATAGCAAAAATAATCCTAGGTTGCTTATTAAAGAGCAATGCCCCATTAAAATTTTTGAATTATTGCACTTTTTTACTAAATATCATATTCTTTGGATTTTTTAGTAGAATTTTAATACCACTACCCGTAGTAACGGTTTATTTTTTTTAGTCAGTGATTATTATTATAAATGGTGGCAAAAATTTGAAACCACTGAGCTTATAGCCCAGATAAAAATGATCTTTTTGAATTTCTTGAATT
Organism: Lonicera japonica; assembly: GCA_021464415.1. NCBI lineage: Eukaryota > Viridiplantae > Streptophyta > Magnoliopsida > Dipsacales > Caprifoliaceae > Lonicera > Lonicera japonica. Next base: position 20,536,191 of record CM038470.1, read on the forward strand.
TAATAAACATGCCGAAGATGGTGAAACTTTCTTAAAGAAACAAAATATTGAAAAAGCTGAGTTTAAAACTCACTCTCTTGCTTCTCTTAAAGAGAAATTTCCTAATACCCTAATTAAAGAGCTTAAAGCCAAAATTCTTCAAACTTTAGCCTCCCAATTAGATTTGGACGAAGATATCATGTCAATGTCTTAGGATTCAAAATCCGAAGTCAAGTCAGTTAAATCTGAGTCCAATAATCAACTCATTAATATTGAAGAAGATGAAAATTTTGCTGAGCCAAATGAAGACATGATTACCCATACAAGAAGATGGCTTGCCCGTCTGTATGAAGACGCCAATAATCTACCTATCAAAGAAGACAAAGGAAATAAACAGGTGGAGTAATTATTAAGCAAATTCATTATGATGAGATTCCGACTACTTTATTAAAGTAAAGCTAAAAACTTTATTAAAGTTAGTAGCTTTGTTCGGACGCCTGCAACCGCGCCTGTCACGCGCATCCAGTACACGATAACAAGGACCCATACAACAATTATTTTTACTTTATGTAAAGTTAAAGTTGTAATTATTGTTTGCTTTAATTATGTTGTGTTGGGTTGAGATAGGGGGCATCTTTTGTTTTGTTGTTTTCATTTTATTTTCTAAAATCTATCTCTCTTTCTCTCCCCGTTGTATCTCTTTTCTTTTTCTTTCTCTGTTTGAATTATTAGCTTGATTTTATTAAAAATCTACGATTTGTTCTTCATCTACGGTCCTATAATCAATTTAGTATCAGAGGCGGGAATTAGTGGGAGGCCACCCAAGTCGCGTAGCAGCATCTACCCTTGAGCAAAGGTATTGCATGTTGGGTATTTTAATGTTTGCATAAGTCATTGACAGTCGTACTAATTATTTGTTTATGTTTATTAAATTATTGTTTGATGTTGAGTAGATCTATTTCTCGTTCTAAGTATGTTCCCAGTTCTTTTATAAAGAATACTGATGATGTTGAATTTTCTAATATAGAAAATAAATTATTAAACTGGCATTTACCTATGGTTAAACCAAACAAAATTTATAATTCTGGAATGTTTGATTTTATTTCTTCTATGTCTATTAAAACTATTGAATAGACTATTCCAGTTGGCAATAATCTTGATCATATGCAATTATTACATGAAGATAAAATTTTACGGTATAAAGATAAGTATAAATATATGCATATTGGTTTGATACAGGTAGCGATTAAACCGCTAACCTCTCTTGGTTTAAATACCTCTTTATTAATTGTATTACGTGATTGTAGGCATAATAAATTCAAGAATTATTTTTTAGGAATAATTCAACCAAGTTTATGTGATGGTACAGTTTATTTCAACTGCTTCCCTGATTATTCTGTTTCTTTGTCTGATAAACATTTATTATATGTTTTGACTTTAAATATTCAAATGAATGGTTATAATTTGAAAGAAGGTAGTGAACCTTTGAATGTTATTTATAGAGTACACTATAAAGTTATGAATACCCTTAGTCATAACGCTAAAAGATATGATCTTAAGGGTAGAACTACACATATTGAAACCAATTTATTAAAATCGGATATAGTTATGCCTAGAACTATTAAGTGGAGTGAAGTTGAGTAACTTGAGCAATGGCTCCTCGAAGCCGCAACTCCACCCGTCCCTGTTGAAAACAAGAAAATTGAGGAAATTCTTCAATTTTATGACGGAGATGTTATTGTTAGATTTGATAATAATAAAACTGCTAGGTTATCAACCTTTTCTAGGAGACTCTATTCGGCTTCCCATTTTGAAAGCCAAAGATTTTATACACCAGCTCCTACTATTAATCCTAGTATCCCTACTCTAGAAACCCCTAGACAACAAGAGTTTCTGGTACTAAAGATGATGATTTACAATTTGAAGGAATTATTAATTCTCAACAAAATATTCCTCATGGTGTTTATTTTAAACCTTTAAAAAATGAACCTGATACTATTTCGAAATTAAGTTTTGCCATGAAACAAATTATGACTCTCACTAAAAGTGAATTTTCTTATAAATGGACTGATTGTAATGCGGCAAGAAAAATATTATGATTTTAGAAAATATTTTTTTGCTGAATTTTCTAATGAACAAAAAATATTGTTTGAAACTAAATTCTATGAGCATATTGACGAAAATGAGGAAGTTATTCCTGTTGTCACTTGGTTTTATAATAATTATGAAGAAGATTATCCTAATATTTGTACTATTGAAAGTTTCTACAAAACTTGAAAAACAGTTTCTGAAAATTTGGTTCAGTCTCTCTACCCTCCTATTAAAGCCCTGAAGATTGAAGTAGGGGAGAGTCAATCTCTAGAAACTAATGCCTTCTCGTCTAATATTAAAAGAAATATAATATAATTTTTTAAAATAATATTAGGTTCTAACAAATTGTTTTATTAATTTATATTAATATAAAATTAAAAATATATGAAACAATTAAAACATTAAATTTTGATAATTTTTTTATTTAAAAATATTATTGTTTGAACTTAAATTTGTAATTTTTTAATTAAAAGTAAAAATGTTTTACTATTAAATTAATAATATGTTTTTTTAATAGTATGTGTATAAAAATAAAACAATTTGTTTTTATCAAAGTAAGTCATTTTTTAAATTTAATAGCCAAACTAAATTATTTTTCAACATATTTATTAAACTAATACATTTTTTGAAATAGTAATTCGAAATTATAATTTTTTTCTTAAAATAATAATTTGACATAAAAATGTGATTTAAAATTACTGTCTTTAAATTATTATTTTTAAAAATGTGCTAATTTAAAATATATTAAAAATAATTTAATTTAATTATTAAGTTTAAAAAATAATTTACTTTAGCAAAAAACCAAAAATAAAACGTAGATATGTATGCGTGGACCGTGGTGACGAGTGAAAAATGAAAAGATGGATGCCGTGTCCTGTGAGGAACGCCTCGATTGGAGCAAAGAAATCTCTATCGGTGTTTGGAAAGGACAAAATTAAGGATACCGTGGACAGAGAGACAGCGACGAAATATTCATTATTATGAAGATAAATATAGAAGATATCTCAATTTATCAAACCTGTCTCAACTTCAATCAGATCGGTTATGCCTGTTATAAATACATAAATATATATACAATTTTTAAAAATTATACATTATTTTAATAATAATAATTATTATTATTATTATTTCTATAATACTACCACTGATAAGGTAATCTTATTAAACTTATTTTTTTTATAATAATTAATATATACTAAAAGAGTAAGGTCTGATAGCATAGTTGAAAAGAGAATGACGAAGAGCTTTCTTTATCTCACTAGAATTAAAAAATTTCGTGTCTCTCTATTTAATATTTTGTAATTTGCATTAGAAAATAACTTTAGAAACACCCCGTTTCTTTTATATTTGTTGTCGCCTAATTAAATTACAATACGTATCTTGATAATTGGAGAGCATTTGGACCAACAATAAAAGAGCATTGTTAGAGCATTTCACCCTCTACTTCAAAAAATACACTTTATTTTAAAGAAATTTGGCCAGCATTATTGCAAATGCTCTATGATGATTTAAGATTGCTATTTTATAGTTTGTTAGCGTATTCTTATTTTTATAATAAAATAGTCTGGTCTTTTATCTTGACTTGAGAAAATTGTAACTTCAATATTAGTATTTTTTTCCATTCAATTAAGGATTCGTCCTCTTCCCGAAGCACAAAATAAGAATCATATTTTTTTAAACACTTAAATTAATGTGTCAATACTTTTTTTTTTAAATAAATAAATAAGAATTGTTTAGGCCAATTAATACACATCATCTAATGTAGGTGAAGAACTCGAACCACTGAACAATATACTCACACAACTTATAATACAAACCAAATTAACCAGACTAACTATTTTCAGCAGTCTACAGATACAGTCCATGCTATGAATTAAGGCTTCATTTGATTCACCGAAGGAAAATCAATTCCCTTATCTTTTCCATAAAAGTAGAAAATTAAATTTCATGTCAAATTTCATTTCTTATGTTTGGTAAAGTATAGAAATTATTTAGGTAAGTGTATTATTTTCTAATTTTTTTGTAATAAATGCTTGAAAATCAATCTCATGTGTTTTGAGAGAAATGGTTTTACCCCCTATTTTCCATCTCTTGGAAAAGTGTTTCCAAAATTTGTGTTTACCAAACAAAGAAAAGGAATAACTTTCCTTTCTCAAATACTAAAATCTATGAAGCAAACGAGGTCTAAGGGTAGTGTCGTGCGGCAAGGCCATATTGCTAGTGCTTGTGGTCAGCTGATGTTGGTCCAATAATAAGCGTGTATTGTGTGCGAGAGATAATAGTGTATGCTTTAGCTTGGACTTCACCGTCAACAATTTTACATCTAATTAATTAAATGAATGTTGACAAAAGAAACACAACAAAATTGAAAGGATTTCAATAATGGCAAGAGGACAAGGACTAAACTACTCAAAACTATAATACAGATTTGTTATTAATTAACTATTTTATTTTTATTTTACGCTTTTGTTTTTTAATAGGATAACTTGCCTTTTTACCTAAATAAAAAATTGCAAGTTACTTAACAACTCAAATGAAAATAAATAGAGCTCTCTCTTTATATAATATTTATTTGTTTAGTCAATAGAATACACAATTTCTCCCATCTCTCTCTAGTTTTCTATGTTTAACACATAACATGAAAAGAGAGAAATATTTGAAACAGTTTATGCTTTGCAACTTGAGTATATTCCGAAACCGAAACTGTTTTTTGAGTACAGGGAAAGTAAATACAATTTGCTTTACATTTTGACATTCCTAAAGCAACACTTTCCTGCCAAACCGAACATGTTGCGAGGCTGTTTTTGTGTTTTTGATGACCTGTTAATACTGGGAGAGGAGTCGATTTACAAAGAAAAAAAAAAGAGTTAGCTACTTGCAACTTTATGTCACAACCGTAGCAAAATCAGTTCAAATTTCGAACTATTTTTCCCAGTACTCTTTGCACAAAATTACACCACGAAAGTGATTCATCAATCAACAACATCACTACTAAAGAGCTTAAACTTATTAGCATCATGAACCAACTTTCTTATAGAAGAGAAAGACCCCAATAATCCCACACCCGTGAAAACAACCATTATAGAAGTGTTGATCCAATAAGAAAATGAAGATCTCTTCGGCTTAAATGTCATGGTGTAGAGAAGCATTGGGAGTATGAAATCCAAAGGGATGAATCCAACAGCTCCAACTACCCCATTTATATCTCCGAAGAATGGTAACATTGCTGCAAAAAACCCACAAAATATCATGTACAATGTTCTTAGAATTATCCGAGGAATGAGGTTTCTTTTCGAGAACATCCCTTTTTTCACGTCCGCTGATTTCTTTTCCATGATCTCATAAGCTACTTGAGAGTAAACCTGCACCAAATCTCAAAATAAAAATAAGTTGTAATGTTTTTCTAACGCTACTAAAGTCAAAGTGAGACTGTCAATTGAGACAGGGTATATTAATTTTTTATTCTAGAGTTGTATGAGATTGAAATGTACCAGGCCAATGGCAAACAGTTGGAGGAGAACAAAGATAACAGCGAGGCCCAAAACCGCGGTGGGAGCCAAGGAAGGACCCTCATCAGGCATAAGGCTCTTAAGGATGTTAGAGTTAGACTTGTTACCAAACACCCAATATCCAGATACTGCAGCAGAGTAAAAGGTAATGAAGATCACAGAGTAACACATGAGGAGTCCCTTCACCATCTTCCCTTTTGTTGGTGGTGCTAGAGTTGCCTGCATTTGATCACCCACAAAGGAAAATAATTTCAGATTCAAACATTTTTCGGGTGTGTTTGGTTGCACTTATTTTCTGTAAAAAATGCTCAAAAAAGTGTTTTTTTTTTCACCTGTAGTGTCATTTGATTGTATAATATTATGTGGAATCAATATCCATGGGGAAAGTATTGCTGAAAACTTGAAGGGTGTGGTGGATTTATTGAAATGCAGGTAAGTGTAGCATTGCTTGAAACATATTAGATATAATGAATGTTATGATTGATTTACGCATAAAAGAATTGAATTCACATGAATTGTTTTACATGGAAAAAGTTTCCACAGAAAACAAAAAATTGACAGGGACATTTTGGAAAGGCAAAATTAGGCTAAAACACATCATATCATTGAAATTGATTCCTTCCTAAATTATCCCAACAGGCACTACATGAGATGAAAACTACAAAAAAGGGCATTTCTATGGAAAAAAAATGTAATTAGACACCACCATATCGTATAAAGTGGTGAATCTAGGGGAATGAAAATTACTTGTATTTCAGGTAGTATCCCATTCCCAAAAATGGCAGCTATAATGGAGATGGAAGTGAAAGCACTGAATATCCTTGACGCCTCTGAAGTCTCTAAGGAATAGTCCCTTGGAGGTGCATTTTTAGATGTACCTGCATAACGTGGTGCAATTTTTTCTCAGGAAAATGCCTAGAAGTCTCCATCTTTAGTTGTGTTTGATTGCATAATTTTCCATGGTATTTCAATTTTCCCTCCTATATGGATCATAGACCAGCTCCTGCTTTCGATGGATGTTTCTTTTCCATGTAGAACAATTCAAAGATATTCAACTCCTTTCCATGTTAACCAACAAACACACCATTGTTCAATTATTCTAGGTTCTATAGGAAAGGAGCACAAATATTGCTATTCGAGAGCAATGCACAACTGCCTAAATATAAGGCGCAATTTTTCGAAGCAGTACTATTATGTTAAGATAAAGTTATAATTACTTTGACAGAGCAATGTATAACAGTGAAACATACGAATTTAATTTGTATCATTCACAAGAAAGATAAATTGCACATAAGAAGAATAAGAATATTACTACCAGCATAAATACAAGCACCAACCACAAGGAAAGTGTAGCCTAAGCTGAGAAGAAGAGAAACGAAGTTGATATGCCTGAGAGAGTGGAAAGTTGGAAGCTGAGAGAGAACTATCATCACTACAGTCACCATTGCTATGAATTGATACAATTTCAAGGGTCCATCAGGTGCTATTTCCGAGTACATGATCTAGTATAATGCGCACAAAAGGAAGAAGAGGGTTTTAGTTATAAATGGCTTCTGCTAGAGCAATGCACTATCTTTAAAGCATATTGTACAACATCTCAATGCATCATTTACTTTTGCAGAGGTCATTATCACCGGGAAATTCCCTTTGTATTGCTTAAATATACGATTGAAAAATCAGTTTTATACTCCCTCAATTCCAAAGTAAGAGGTCATGTTTGACTTTTTGCACTTTTTCAAGGGTGCACTAATTTCAATGTAATCAATATATGGCTAAGACCAAAACTTGACCGCTGTCACAAGATGAAATATGGATTCTTAATTCAGATGTCCCAAAACAAAATATTGGACTCTTAGTTTAGCACTGATATGTTGGAAAATTTATTTTTGATGAGGTTTTTATGTATCTATTATATACACGGGTAAATCATGTTGGACTGAGTGTCTTTAAAATACACGAAAGTCAGACATAGACTCCTAATTTCGGATTGAGGAGAGGACTATGAGAAGCATTTAGAAGCCTATATATACCTGGAGGCATTCTCCTGCAAGCAAAATAGCTCCTATTGATATGCCAGTGTTGATGGCTGTTTGAATGAATATTACAAAATAAAACATCCATCCGGATCCTAAAATAAAATGAAAAGCAAAAAGTTAATCAATATGTTCCAACTATTATGTAGACTAATTTCATAACAAATGGAGCTTGCAATAAAATCATCAATAATTATCTACATGGTAATATGGTAATTTTATGCTGTAAATTGAGGATTATATCTATATAGTATATAAATATAAGCAATGCTGCATTAGTGGCTATGACATTGAATTTGGGATTTCTGATTTGTCCCTATAATTATTTTTTTCTGAAAAATATATTTGAATTAAGGTTTGAACTCATGACTTTTGCTTTGACAAGAACAAGTTTTGCCACTGAGCCACATACTTAATTGATTTCTTTTAAGTTAGATGATATGCCACATACTTCATTATCTAATCTTCACTCTAGAGAAACCAAAAAAAAGGTGCATAAAATTTACAATTTGATTGTAAGAAAATCAACAATTAATAACCAAAAACCAAGTACCGACGGACTGCAAGGTTGAACATTCCAAAAATCTAATCAAACAATTAAACTTGAAACAATAATACTTTTTTAATCTCAAATTTAGAATTTTTGTTTAACTGTCACAATTTTTACTAATTTTGACATAATTAAAAATTAAAGACAAATTATTTGCTGTAATAAATTGGTATATTATTTATCTTATAAAACTAAAGGTAAACTTTTTATTTTGGATGGAGATACATAATTATGAAAAAAAAGAATAGAAAAGGAAATTAGTTTAGCACATCATCATCACTTGGTCGAGGGCATAACTTGAAAACAGGACATATGTTTAAAGTCCCTCTTTGGAAAGAATAAGTATGTGGCCCCAAGAATATTAAGCTGACCAGTAAATTATGAAATGAATCTACGTGAAAGTGTACTGGTACTCTACTTTGAGCTTCACTTGGTCCACCTTGAAATAAGTTTTACCTTTCTAATCAAATGGATATGAATTGGAGAAGAGAAAAAAGAATAAAAGAAAGATAGAAAACCCCAACACATATGACTTCCATGGAAAATATTTGGATGATATGAAATTATTTTACTTGAACAAAAAATTTAGATCAGAGATAGTTTTTTAATTACGCAGAAAGCGAGAAAATTATGGTGAACTAAATCTAGAAATTAATGGTGTATTTCTTAAAAACTGATAGATTTAAAGTGAGAGCAAGTCATCAGAGATGATCAGGGTAGGTAAACTATAGGCTCAAATCTTATTATAGGCAATTTCAAATCTTTTAAAAATAATTTATAAGAATAGGTTACCTTCATTTATGTCGATTAATACTTAAAATTCGCTCTAGTCTTTAAGAAAAGTACTAAACATCTACAACGCTAAAAATTCTAAAACATAAATTTTTGAACATTTTCTGCCACAAAGGTTTTAATACTCTTCCCATAAACACCAAACATAAATTCATTGCATGCCATTGAGCTTTTTAAGCCTTTACCTACTCAAACCAACAACCATGGCCATGCATCAGTCCTACTGCAATCTCTTTCCTTACCAAAAAACGGTAGGGTGCTTAGCAACAATTATTTGAGTGCTGCATAATTTTTGGGAGACATAATCATTGTGGATATATTTTGATGACACTGTAAAAAGACATGGGTGCTGGTTAGCACTTATCTTTATTTAAATTTTATTTATTATGAAGTCAATTCAATAATCAATATATTGTTGACAATTCATCGTGTTCCCAAAACCATCATTAGCTTGTGTTCTGGTAAATGCCAAATAAACGTACCATGTAAAATACCTTAAAAGCCTATACATGTGTACTATATCCACCAAACATTTACTCTAAAATCACAATTTTTTTTTTTTATTTTACATAAGAGGAATATTTCCAATTAGTTTTGCCTGCCAAAAATAAATATCAGGTTAGTTATACCCTAAAGCCTCGTTTGATTCGGAAAATAAGATCAGTGGGATTAATAATACCAATACTTTATTTGATTCATGTAGTATAAATACTAGGATATCATATGCTGATATTAATACCATGTTTGGTTCTATAACTCGTATACGAAATTATATTTTGGACTAAAAAAAATATTTTAAAAAAAATCTTAAAAAAAAAAATTAATAATAATATAATAGCAGTAGTAGTAGTAGCATTTTTAAAAATATATGGTTCATTTTTCTTAATTCTAGATAAACAATACTACTCATTGATATTAAATTATATTACAAAAAGTAATATTAAGTTAGTATCGATATTAATAATCTCGGCGCATTTATGCGAATTAAATAAAGTATTATAAAAAAAATAGTACTAATAATCTTATTCCACTTTTAAATACTCGAATCAAACGAGACTTAAAAAGAAAAAAAGATATCTATTTAAAAGAGAAGCTATAGTTATTATCAAATAACGTGCGACGTTACAAGCTAGTTTAACTCCGACCCATGCTACTATTATTTTTGTACGGAGTAAGTCTAACCTTTTACGTTACGCAAAGGAGAATTGAGTGAGTGAGTTACCCAAGACGTCAGCGGCGAGTTCTCGGAATCGAATGTGGCGACGCCCAGCCCTCTCACAGTGGTCAAGCACAAGGGACATGAGAGAGTAGGAGTAGAAGGTCACCACCCCCATCACCGTCAGGCACAAAAACCCAAGGCCCCACCCTAGCCCCCTAAACGCGTACGGCAGCGTCAGTATTGTGGGCCCTACTATCGCCGTAGTCAAATGAAACCCCGCATGCCACCATTGCCCTTTACTCAAACAATAAAAAATTAGGCAATAAATTTCCTTTTTTCAGGTCAGAGTTTAATGAATGCGATCCGCGACTTTTTTTAAACAAAAGTTTACGGCGTCTGGACTGATAATTAATGCCCCATCTATCACACTTATTTGCTTCTATTTAATGAACCTTTCGTCAAAAACTTATCCAAAAATTGTATTTTCTTAAAATTTATGTTAGTGAATTGCATCCTTTAAATATTCGAGCAGAAGGATCATAGAGAAAAACGCTTTCTTTATTATTGATTAACTACAATAAATTGCTTCCGATAAAAAAAAAAAAAAAAAAAGCCAGAGTAAATTGAGATGTAGAGGGAGGTAGGGGGAAAATCGTTACCTTTCGATTCTAGGACGAAAGCTGCGCCGGCATCTTCTTTCCGGTGATCGATGTCCGGAAATGGATCCCTTTGCGGAGGATCAGCCATGTGAGATTATAAGCACCTATATACGTTTATAGAGAGAGAGAGAAAGCGAGGATTGCGAATTGAGAACTATGAAGCCTTGGACTTGGGAGGCGCCGAAACAAAGCTAGCATGAACGAGACGTGTTTGCCGCCCAGAGATACTAGTGTACATATATTTATATATGTATCTATCTGTGAATGTGTATGTATCGTACAAGTATATATATGTCACATTCGATTTTGTATCTATAGAAATGGATAGAGGAGAGAGCTGGAGGTTTTTATTTGCGGAAAAAAAGTCGTTTTGGGAATTTTGTAAAATTACGAGATTAGCCTTGAACGTAGTTAGTCGAGGACTTGGTGAAGTTGTTGAGGAGAATGATACATAAAGCAATTCCTACCTCCCAGTTTGCCGCGGGTATCTAAAGCGAAATATTGTTTACATTTGACTCAAATTGCTGCAATTGTTTAAGTCAAATATTTTAATATAAAATGTTTTTTCAATTATTTGGAATTAAAAACATATTTCGCATAATATATTATTATTTTTTTATATGTAAAACGATAAAATGAGTATCAATAATTAATTTGACAATCACATATATAACAAATTATTATGCACCGTGCACGTATCGTGTGAACTTAGAATATTTTTAATGAGAATTGTCCCTTTAGAACATTTAATCAAGTTGGAGTGTTAACTCCTATTACTAAAGAAATAAAAGAAAGAGTTGTATTTTTATCATACTACTTAAAAGAAGAAAATAAGAATATGATAAATACTCCACTAAATTAGGAACATTTCTAGCAGTGTTAATTTTTTAAAGTTCAAATCCCGTGACTTAAATTAAAAATAAAGATCAAAATTGCACAAAAGAAAAACAATTGCTAAAAAACTCAGATGTCTTATATTATGTTAAATCGCTTAATTCAGACTTAAAAGAAATTATACTATAAAACACACTGCATCAAATGTCTTATTTATAAATGCTAGATACGTCACACATGTATGTCTTATTCTCATGCATGTGTAAAATTTAGTATAATATTATTGCTGCCTCAATAGTTAGAAATGACATTTTCAACCTTCATATAGCAAATTTGACCTAGTTAACTACACATTTTGCCCAAACTAAAAGTGATAGGAGTAAATAGGAAAATCACAAAAACAAATATTTTATGTTTTTAATGCACCCTATAAATAGAATAGAAAAACAATCAGAATAAAATATAAATACACAAATAAACATAAGAAAAAAAGCAAAGAAAAATAATGGAATCCAAACCTTATCAATCAAAATCTCTCTTTAGTTGAAAAAGAGAACTAAAAGATTTGCATTCAGGTACAAGCTATAACTCTAATGCAGACTATGTTTTTAAGTTAAAGTATTATGTTTGTAATAAAATAAATACAGCATCAAAATCAGTTTTAGAGGATGTTTTCAAAGATAATATAATGTACTAGGGCCTTGGCCCGTTTTGAAAAATAAATAAATAAAATAGAATCAGATCTCTTAATTTACATAAAAATATAATGTCACTTATCTGTCCAGCCAAGTTCGTTAAACTTTACTTCCGTGTGAAGCGCTACACACGCTACAAAAATAGTCCAAAAGTAAACGCCATTTTATTTTCGCGTGAGGCATATATTCTCTAGAGAAAAGAGTCCGTTTGGCTTTAAACCTTTTTTTATTTTTTTTGGTGGAATGGCTTTAAACCTTTGACCTATTTGAGCGGACAAGCCAAACATGACGTTAACGGTAAACTTGGCAAAATAATATTTGACAATATAATACGACACAAATTAATTCGAAATTATAAGTTAATAAATAAAATTTTAATAATTTTAAGTCGTATTATTATTGACCCGATAAAATATGATAAATTAAACGGGCCGGGTAAGTTAATATTTGTTAGTACAATAATAACTCGTTAAAACCGGTTAACAATATATATAGTTGTATAATATTATATATATATATATATATGTATATTTTTAGTATAAGTGTATATAATTTAAATTATAAATAGGGGCATTTGTACGTTGGTGCCCAAAGTTTTATAATAATGGTATCTTTGTACCCTAAGTTTTACGTATTGGTAATTTGGTACCAATTTTTAATTTAATAGGTATTTTAATACATATCCTGTTAGTTGACCATTCATCTCTGTTAATAATGGTATTTGTAGACCATAATACCCCCTGATGGCAACACCAAATGAATATGACTGTTTGAGAGCAAAAATATATCCGTTTGGCAATCAACCTGCCTTATAAATAGAATCACATGTTCATTCAACCACACAATCCATTCAAACACAAATACACATCATAAAATAATCTGAATACAAGCATTTTCAACAATGGGATGTGGAAAACAACAATGCAATTGTGATAAAATAATCTGTCAACTGTGTGACAAACATGGCCACACAGCAACACAATGCCTTATTTTCACCAAAATTGTTCAAGCTGCAAAAAGTTCAAGTGCTCCTCAAAGTTCAACTACTAAAAGTTCAAGTGCTGCTCAAAGTTCAAATGCTACTCAAAGTTTAAATTGTTGCTTTCATTATGAACAAAGTGGTCATTGGGCAAAAGATTGCCCTTGGAAAACATCAAATTGTCCAGTAGGTTGTGGTGCAAGAAAGCTCTTGACCTCCACAAGAGAATGGAGTAAAGGTAAAAAGTTTCTAAAGTATACGAAATGTGAAAATTTTAAGTGGTTGAAAGATGCAATGAAGAATGAGACAAGGAGCAGCAACATAAGGGTGAAAATAGAGGTTAATTTAGATGACCTGTGCAATTCGTATGAGAATAAGATGAAGTTTCCATAGAATATGCATTATAATAGCAGTCAATATATGTACCACAATTGGACTACATATTAGGTAGCAAAATAATATAGTCCAACTGTGTTACAAACCAAAAAATTGTAGTAACATTTAATATCTTCATATATATATATATATATCACTTAGATATTTGCAAAATAAGACTTAACCAAGTGACATATTAAAAAAAATGTTTTCATAAGTTCCATTACTACATATGTAAACTTCTATCAACCTTATTCAATCCCCTTCCATAATTGTAGTTGTTAACTTGTGGAGGATAAATTAAACATGGGTTATTAATTCTTGAACTGGGTGGATAGAACAACCTTCTTCTAGCACCCCTTCCTCCTCCTCTAAGAGCTTCTCCTCCCTCTCTTGCAGATCATCTGCCTCTGCCTCTTCTTTTCAGTGGTGGGACTGCTGGAATAGTAACTACAGGTCTGAAAGCCCCCCCCCCCCACTCCTTCTGCTTTAGTCCTTCTCCTTCCTTTAAAATAGTTAATAATGTTACTAAAAGTAGTTGGATTAGAAATGTTAGTAATTAAAAATGCATTCAATTAATGTTACCTCTAACTGGTGGAGCAACTGGTCCTTTGTAGGTCTTTTTATTGTGGCCGAAATTCCCACATTTTCCACACTTCTTCCTCCCATTGCTCTGTTGTTTCTAGGTCTCCCAGGAGGCCTATAGAGTGGTGGAGGAAGTACTAGGTCTTTGGGCAGAAAAATAAAATCACCATTGTTAAAGGGACAGTTAATAAATTAAAAAATAGTAAATAAAGTAAATAGTACATCTTCCCAATATTTGGAATCTTCAATTGGAGTTATATAACCTTGATATGCTGCCTTATATGCATCAACAGTGAAGTAATTACTACAGAACCTATAATTGTTAAAAGTAAACAATTAATTAAAGCTGCATTTAATTATGCAATAAATTAAAATATTAATTTAATAGAGATTGAAGTAATTACTTGTCCCATTCTTCTCTCATTGGCAGAATGACAGCCATGGCATGCACACAAGGTATCCCAAATATCTGCCATTCCTTACAACTGCAACCTTGTTCTTTTAAGTCCACTATCCAACTACTTCCATTTCTATCAATTGTTATATGCATCAAATCAGTGGTACCCTCTGTAGTATAGTACTTGTACTGTTTCTTCAGTTTCTCAATTTCTTTCTCAACCTCAGGAACAACTTCCCCCCATCCCATCCCTACCATTTATCCTCCTCCTATACATCAATGACATGACTATATATTGATACTTCTGAAATAGTCTAACTAATGGCATGTCCCTCAATTCAAGTATCATATTGTTGAATGACTCTGAAAAATTGTTTGTGATGTGCTCACATTTGCATGTTGTGTCAAAATATGCCCTAACCCAAGCTTCTTTGTCATTATCCTCACTACATAACCAGAAATAAGCAGCCAACTCATCTTTGTAAATCTGTTTCATCCAATTATCATGCTTTTCAATCTTGTAAGACTTAGCAACCCCCCAGCTTAAGTGTTGCAAGTGCTTCCCACCATGTTTTGCTTTTAAATTCTTATACATATGTCTAAAACAATGCCTATGTTAGCTTCTAGGGAACACATCTTTAACAGCTTCCAATAAACCTTTACATCTATCTGACATAAATGCAATTGTTTCCTTGTGTTGCATCAAGTGAGGTTTTAGAATTTGAAGGAATTGAGACCATGAATCATAGGTTCCCCCCTTGTCACATACATGGCCACTGGAAATAGGCCATTGTTCCCATCTAAGGAAATTGCTGATAACACTGCCCCCCCCCCCAATATTTACCTTTCAAAAATGCCCCATCAAGGCTAATCAATGGTCTACAACCATGTATAAAACCATCTAAAGATGCTTTAAATGCAATACAACAACCAACAAATTTGTTGTCAACTGGATTTCTCAACCATTTTGCTACACTATCAAGATTTTTCTCTAGTATCTGCCAACACATTTTTGGGCATATTCTATAACTTTCACCATACTTCCCATAAATATTCTCATGACATTTCACCCTAGCATTATATGCAATATCATAGCTTATTTTTACCCCATGTTTGCTCCAAATCTTTGCTATTACATCTCTAGGTTTGAAGAACTTATGGTTTCTAATATCCTCCTCTATCTCATGTGCCACAAACCTAGCATTAGCCATGGTGTTTCTACATCTATCATCACTCCTGCCACTGTGCTGACCCACATAATTCCTTACTCTAGCAGTGTGCTCATGGGGAACCTTCCTCACTAAAATTCTCCACTTACAAGTTGCAACTTTACACCTAAAATTTATTTGTAACTTATTATTTTTCCTTTGTTTATACTCAAATTTTTTCAACACAACAAATCTCCTTAAGAAATTCCTACAATGCTGCATTGTATTCCACTCCATTTTTTCAGTAATCTCCACCTCACTGCTAGGTTCACTTTCACTATCATCTTCACATATATTTTCAGTTTTACTAGCAAAATCTTTAAAATCATTCATCACCCCATCATTACTACCCTTTAAACTTACTTGTTCATCACTATTACCCACAAGACTTACTTGTTCATCATCACTACTCTCATCACTGCCACCATTATAAGTAACATCATCACTATCATCACTACTACCTACACTACCCTTATCAGCCTCCTCTTCAGCTTCATATATATCCCAGCCCCATGGCTCAAATCCACTCTTTTGGCTATCACTATCACTAAAAACCACACTATGATAATCATCTGCTGCATTTAGGTCATCAATTCCTAATATTGGCTCTAGTTAATTTAATGGAATATGAATCCCAGGTGTACTACCCTCATAATCATATGGACCACTATTATTCATAGATGATAGACTACCTGAGAAACCCACATTAGACAATCCATATATCACAGGCAAATACACATCTGTCTTATCCATTAACTCTTTCCCTTTCCTATTTTGAATTGGATCAGTTTGAAGTGGTTCAGGTTCAATTGATTCAGGTTGAAGTGGTTCTGGTTCAAGTGATTCAGGTTGAAGTGGTTGTGGTTCAATTGTGTCACTAAAATCAGGTTCATCATCACTGAGTGCTATAGGTTTTTCTGAGGTATAACTAAAAGGTAGTTTAAAATTTCCCATAAGTCTGGGTGATCTGATGAATGAGGGCTTGGGAGCTTGTTTTCTTGGAATTTTGAAAGGTGCATTAAGTTTTCCCATTATCCTAAAAAACACAGTGCATATATTCATTGTATTAGGTTTACATGCATGGGAGTAAGCACATAACATTAAGCATATATTTAAGTAAACGAACAAAACCATAATTTTGGGGATCACATGCTTCAGTTTATTAAACATATGGGACCAAAAGCATTGATATATAATTGTATATAACAGTAGTACGTAAGCCACACATAAAACCTTTATTCCCACAGAATCAAAGAGAAACATATAATAAACCCCATATTTGAACAGAAGCATAGGAAAAACCCTAAATATTCAACATATATTATAATAAACATCTATATTATACTAATAAACCATAATAAACATATAATAGACATATCTATATTATACAAATAAACCCTAACTAATAAACACAAACATACCAGTTTATGAAGCACGATTTCTCGACCTAAGAAGAGATGAAAATCACAGATTTCTACGAAGAATTGCTAAACAACACTGAGACGAAGGCTTAAGGAATGATTTTCGTAACCTATTTTAAGGTTTAATCAAAGATTTTAGGGTTTAATTAAAGGTTTAATGATTTGGGGAAAGAAAGAACTAGGGTTTTCTCTCTCTAACTCACAATTGCGTATTTTAAAATATGATCGTCTTTTTTTTTTACTCCACAGAATATCACAGGGTCAATTTAGAAATAACACGTAATTATTTGTATTGACCTAACGGCGGTGAATGATCAACTAACATAATATGTATTAAAATACCTATTAAATTAAAAATGGGTACGAAATTACCAATATCTAAAAGTTGGGGTACCAAGATACCATTATTATAAAACTTTGGGTACCAAAATACAAATGGCCCTAATAAATATTACATGTATATTTGTTAATTCAAGGTGAAAGTTACAATATATATACATATAAATAATAGGGTAAAAAACACTAAACCCCCTCAAACTATTGCTTTTTTGCACTAACCCCCCCCCCCCCATCTTCTCAAAGTGACACTAAACCCCCTAAACTATTATATGTTATCACTTAACCCCCAAAATTACATAAATGACCTTGCACAAAGATGGGTAAAAAACACTAAACCCCCTCAAATTATCACTTTTTGGCACTAAACACCCCTAAACTATCACAATTCGACACTTTACCCCTTAATTTATAAAAGGGCATTTATTTAGAAGGGCGTTTATGTAATTTTGGGGGTTAAGTGATAACATATAATAATTTAGGGGGGTTTAGTGTCACTTTTAGAAGATGGGGGGGATTTAGTGCAAAAAAATGATAGTTTGAAGGAGTTTAGTATTTTTTTACCCTAAATAATATATACAAACATAATTTTTATCAAAACAGATTATATTGGTAATTCATTAAAATACGAAACGATAATACTCAAAACACAATAAAACCAAATAAAAAATTATCCTTTTAGACTCGAAACACATTAAAAATCAACACGAACACAATTTACACATGTGATCTCTTTATTAAGTTCTGAACCAATTGTTCACGGGAAAATGCAAATTCTTTGATGATAATTGATAAGCAAGCAATTAGCATTCTCTGTAAATAGAAATTGATCTGTGTCAAAATTGGCCCAAACAATATGGATGATACCTCAAACAAAAAAAAAAACCAATTGCTTCCATATTCCGTGGCGTGTTCGCCCAACGCCTAAATAACTGAAAATTTAACAAACCATCAAACGAAAATACCAAAAGGGCTGTCCTTTTAGCCAGATATTTACGTTAAATTACCCTCTACTATTTACCGATTTTAGGTAGGGATTTGCAGCGATAATGACAATTTATTTAAAAATCTTGCTTATTTATTTAGATCTAGATTCTTTTCGGAGCTGCTCAAATGTCATTTATCTATGTAGAGAGACCCTTCAACCGGTTTTTTAGAAGGTGGTACTATTAATTTTGTCAAAATAATTATAATTATTATTGGAATAAAAACAAAATAAAACTTATGCTCTGACAAGATGGGAAGAGACCCACCACCCACCTCCTGCTTTCCTTATTTTTTGATAAAAAAGAAAGAAAAAAGACCCTTCTTTTTACACTACACTAAACCAGCACTATTCTTTGATTCGATTCATTTTTCATTTTAAATTTAAATTAAATGATGAAAAAAATAGGTTTGCACACGCTCTGTTTTAGTTATTTCTTATGCCCTATTTTTCATCTTGTTATTAAGAGAATTTAAACTTTTGATTTGACGGGCTAACAGTTTAAAATTGGGTCAAGAATAAAATTTGTTTGGCATTTTCAAATTTGCTGCACTGCACTGATTATTTATAAAGGGAAGCTGAGTTCTCAACACAAATTATTTATTTGATACTAACTTCAAATGTTTAACTTCATCTGAAAATTTGATGAAAAAAGATTTGGCATGAAAAAAGGTCAATGAAATGAACATTGAATTTTCCAACTACAGAGACTACATTCAGAATACTAGTGAAAAATATAAGAAAATGTAAACAAACCTAAATTTAAGTGACAGACTAAAACAAATTAAGATGCAAATTAGGCCAACTAAAATGTTCAACAGAACCACTTGAACATCATCAACCACAGAGCTTCACTCCTGTTCCTTGTTTGGAATCTCTTTTGCAGATTTATTGTACTCTTCCATTTCCTTCTTGTACGCTTCCATGAATTCTGCAGCTTTTTTGTTCCAACTTTGCTTATCTTCCTCATTCAGTTCCTGAAACCGATCACACAATTCATACACCAAAAATAATGTTAAAAAATGAAGAGGTTATTTTCAGTGCAATGTACAACTGTGGAAAGATATGTTACCATAACTGGTTTGAAAATAGGCGTAACAAAAATGCTTAGCTGATATATATATACCTTCCATTTCACTGAAATGAGTGCATTAAGTGTAGAATTGTTAATTCCAGGCCTCTCCTCCAGCAAATCCTTCCTTGCTTCTTTGCTGCATCCATTAAATAAAATTGCACATTTTTGTCAAAGACCTCTCCAGAATTATTAACTTGTGTTGCGTGTTAAGATTTTAGATTCAAATCTAGTCTTGTTATCAACTCCTTTCGATTAAGCTTGTTTAAATCATATATTAAGATTTTCAGATTCAAAGTAAAAGGCGTGTTCATACATAGGCTGCTAGCCTGCGGAAAATTGGTATTCGTCCATCACATTTTTTCATGGAAACCAACAGTTTCTAGCAGTTCAATTTAACTTGATGATTCATTTCATTGCAAAGTTGAAAAATGAATCGGAAAATAATTAATTTTTACAAGTTGGCAAAGGGTCTGGAATATTATCCATCGAATCCATCTACTCATTTTTAATGGGGAATTTTCTTTCCCAGAGAATTTGTTTCAGAAACCAATGAAATTATCCATGGAACCAATTTTAACCAAATTCTCTTCCCATGCCTGCAACCAAACACAACAATGAGACTAACCTGTATAGAATAAATGAAGAAGGAGGTCTCTTGGGCTTGTTAGGATCAGCATTCTTCTCCTCTTTTTGCTTCTTCTTCTGAAGGTTTTCTTTTGTTTTCTACATTTCAAAAACTAAACCTTTAGCTCTCATAAAAGATTTTAAGGTCGAAAAGTAAATAAAATCAACAATCAAAAGGGTAACAATTTTTTTGTTCAAGAACCTTAATTATGTTTTCAGTTTTCTCTTTCTTCTTGAGCAGTTGTAAAGCCTCTTGCTTCTGAATTTTCTTCATCTCTTCCTCCTCCATTTTGAGGTTCACAGTTTCTTCATCTTTCTTCTGCTTGTAAGTCTCCATTTCTTGCGCGTATTGTTCCTTGTTTCTCTTTGCCACCTCCTCGTAAGGAACTTTTTGTTCCTCTGACATGTTCTTCCACTCTTCACCCATGATTTTTGAAACCTTCAAAACCGAAAACAACACCAAATTTTATGAATTTAGGTTAACAATGATGACCGGTCCTAAAAATTTTAGCACTCTGTTAAGTAAACTCTGTTAATTATTATTATTATATTTATATATTATATATATTGGTGCTAATATAATATATATAATATAATATATATATTATATATATAATATATAATATAATATATAATATAATATAATAATATATATATATATATATGTTTTCAGTTTTTTGTTCAAGAACCTTAATTATGTTTTCAGTTCTCTTTCTTCTTGTGCAGTTGTAAAGCCTCTTGCTTCTGAATTTTCTTCATCTCTTCCTCCTCCATTTTATTATTATTATTATTATATTATTATATTATAAAATTATACCATGTTTGTATAAAACTTTATGTAAAAACTGATGTAGCATCACTCATATGAACAAGTTTTTCTTCATTTTTTGAAATTCTAAATTCGTAAATTCTCGTTAAGGGTTATCTGAATGCCATATATGTTTATTTAAATTCCATTTTTTCACATGAAATTACTAAATTGAGATTCCAGGACAACACAAAAACGCAAAACAAACAAAAGGGTATTCAGTATTCTTCTTGATTACCTCGGAAACATTCTTGTTTTCTGCAAGTAGAGCTGCTCTTCGCTCGCTCATAAACACGAAAAATGCTGACATTGGATGCTTTGGTTTCAATGGATCTTTCTCCTTCCTGTTTGTCCAAAAGGCAAACAAAATTCAGCAACACATACAACATACATATACAGAGAGAGTGGGAGAAATGGATTTATTGATATTTACTTCGTTTTCTTGTTCTCTTTCTCAGTGTCTTGTTTGAATTGGAGATATTGTTCAAGCAACTCCATAGCTGTCCTTTGCTTCTGTTCTTCCTCTAAAAGCCTCATTGCTTCATTTTCTCTCTTCTCATTTCCAATGATTTTCAAATAAGCCTCTTTCTCTGCTTGATACTTTTCCTCATAAGGCTTCTTCTCTTCTGCACTTACCGTCTTCCATTTTGTCCCCAAAATGCTCGATATCTCCTTGAACTCGGCCTCTGGGTTCACTTTCTTCACCTTAAACATAAAATCAAAAAGCCCAATGAAATTAATTCATTCAGTTCAATAATTTAAAATTCAAACCATCTAATTAGAAAATAATTATTTTGTTTGTATTTAGTTACCTCATTCCATTGATCTTTCATCCACAAGACATAAGGTGGAGAAGGTCTTTTAGTTTCGGAGCAACCCTTTTTCTTTTTCTCTTTCTTGTCTTGCTCTTTCTCTCTCAAAGATTGAACAATTGGGAAAGTCTAAGAGAGCAGAAACAAAAACCAGATTACAAACATCATCAAGCCACTGAACCAGAAATCAAGAAACATTTATGGGTGTGTGCAGATTTTTGTCAGAAATCATACAAGAAAGAAAATAGAATCAGAAATCAGGAGTCATTTTTGGGGTGTCTATAAATATTGTCAATTTCATATAGTTAGTAGATGAAACAAAAAGAATAAGAAAACAAACCATGGAGGGCTTGAACTCCTTCAATTTCTGCAATTTCTTGAGCTCCAATTGAAGCTTCTCTTGCTCTCGGCCTCGATTTTCGAGTTCTTCCTCTTTCAACTTCAAAGTCTCTTCTCTTTCCTTCAAAAGCCCTTCAGTCTGCTTCTTCTCAATCCTCAACTGCTGAAGCTTTTCTTGCATTTCTTGCAGTTCTTGATCAAAAGATTTATTCCCCTGCTGTTTCGATTTAGCGGCCCCTCTGGTTTTCTTCTTCTCTTGTTTCTCTTTTCCGGTGGATTCCTCCAACGCTGGCACCGGTGAGGTCAAAACGTTGGCCTCATTTGTTGATGGGTTCGATTGCTTCCTCTGCTGTTTCGATTTAGTTGGTTTCTTCTTGGGTTGAGACAGGCTCTCGTGGTTCTCTTTCCAGGCGGATTCCTCCGGCGCCGGCACAATCGCCGGAGTGTGTTCTGAGGTCAAAATGTTGTCCTCATTTGTTGATGGGTTTTTGGGCTTTAGGGCTTTCCTGGACCTCCCTTTCCTCGTGGGAACAAGGTCTGTGAAAACTGCAGTGTCCGCCATTGTTGATCTTGTTGCTCTCTCTGTGTGTGGGAGAGATAGAGGTAGAGAGGGTTAGGGTTTCTCTGTAGACTGTAGTTGTGATATATTATTATTATTATTATTTATACAGGAAAGGGTAACGGCAGTAACTTTCAAAATTCAAATTTGATTTCGAGCGAGTGACCGTTGTAGATCTGACAGTGATTTCTTTCCCAAAAAAGCGCCACAGAAATGGTTGATTTTAGACTTTGGGTGTTTATGCATATCAGACGTTAGTGCTAGGTGCGTTTGATTGTAAAAATAAAATTTGTATGAAAAGAAAATAAGTTACGGATAATTGAATTGCTTAAAATTGAATTATATGAAAAATGTAGTGTGTTTGATTGCCTTAATTTTTTACCTGAAAAATATTGGTTGTATTATGACATTTTTAATGTAGAAAAAATTATTGGTATTTTTTTACATAATTATATAGTCATGATGGATCTTGTTTAATTGATCTTGATTAGTATATTTCAAATATTAAATTTTTATATTATTTTGAATTTTATATTTTAAGTTATAACATTTTTAATGTAAAAACTGGTAAAAACTTTGTTTCGTGAACCATGCCCAAGCATGAAAAACAAAATACCACCTCCCCAAAGAAAATATTTTCCTCAATTGCCTTGAAAATGCACATGTGTGAGGCAAAAGTGAGAATTGAATTACTTGAAAAAAAAAGCCAATCAAACACCTTAAGTTATCAAATCAAGTGGAAAATGCTCATTTTTCATGGAAAATGTTGGCAATCAAACACACCCTTAAAGTTTTATATAATAAGGCCTCATTTGATTCGGGTATTAAAAAGTATGATGTGATTATTAATATCATTTTTTTTATAATACTTTGTTTGTTTCATATAAATGTGCTGAGATTACTAATATCAGGACTAATTTAATGCCACTATTTGTGGTATAATTTAATAATATGGGATAGTATTGTTTATCTGTGATTAAGAAAAATAAACCATATATTTTAAAAAATGCCATTATTACTATAATATTTTCAAAAATGACATTACTACTACTAATACTATATATTATTATTATTATTATTATTATTATTATTATTATTATTATTATTATTATTATTATTATTATTATTATTATTATGATTATTATTATTATTATTATTATTATTATTTTTTATTTTTTTTATTTTTTTTTGTTATTCCAAAATATAAATCTCATATATGAGTTACAGAACAAACATGGTATTAATATCAGTATGTGATATCCCAGTATTAATACTGCATGAATCAAACAATGTATTGGTATTAAATTAATACAAGTATTAATAGTTCAGTTCTATTAATACTGGTATTATTAATTTCACTTACCCTAATACTTGAATCAAACCAGGCATAAGTGTTTGGATGTCATTTTGAACGGAATCAGTTAATCAACGTAGTCAACCGTTACCTTAGTTAATTTTTGACTCAATTTAACCCTTTTATTAAGGACAAAATATAATGGTCTTACTTAGGGGTAAATGTGTAAAAATTAAATGAGCTAACAGTTTACTACATTTGACTAACGAATTATGTCCAAAATAGCGCCCAAACACCTATAATACAAAACTTTAGCACCCAACATCTGATATGTAAAAAATAATATCATAAGGACTTTTAGCAAAAAAAATTGAGTAATACTATTACTACTTATTCTTGTCAATATATATTATATGGATTGTACCTTCACAAAATACGACAAAAATATAATTCATATAATGTATCTGGTAAGAATAGCTGTAAACATTGTAGGTAAGAAAATCGTTTTTCAAAAAAATTAGGATTCTAGTTGTTGAGATTGAAATTTTAAAATATGTGATTTGCGAGAGATATTGTTTCAAACGCAGTGTTTACAGATAATGCGATTAATATCTTTTCTTATTTTATTCTTTTGAGAGCTAGTATATGTCCCAATATTATTATACAAATATACAATACTCCCAAGGACCGTATCTTTTAAAAAAATTGTGAATTGTATCTTAAAAATTGACAAACCCACCAACCGAATTCTAAAAGCCCCTAATAGTTATACCTCATTATGTAATACAAAAAAAATTTATATTTTTATGTGGCATCATTTCATATTTCTAGTGTCTATCTTCATTCCATTTAAGTTTAACCCCGGCTACGAAAATCTTAATTGTACACATTCAGAATAATCAGGATAAAATTAGATTAAATAGCACACATAAAGAAATCTAAATTACATTTAATGAAAGTTTAATTAATTAATTTAAATGGAAGAAAAAATGAGCTCATCATAAGATATAACTGCATGTTATAGGTCCTTTGGGTTTGATTTTTTAAGGCATAGCCTTGTTAGCGATGGGTTTAAGGGCTTGATTTTTTTTGAGTTTAAAAGTGTTTTGTTTTATATTACCAATTGATTAATATGTGATTTTGCTTCTCCAAAAATATATTAATTGATACCTTAGAAAGCTGAAATGACAAGACACAATCACTAAAATTTAACACATGCACATAGATTATTAAATATTTAGTGTGAAGAATTTAAGAATAAAGCTAATAAAATGAGAAAAGCTTGTCAACTATCATGTTCTGAGAATGTAAGAATGGTTTTTCCACCATTCTTTTGTAAACAACTTAAATAAAATTTCAATAGTAAAATAAAGATAAGTTGATCAACTTCCCTAAAAAAAAAAGAAGATAAGTTAATGTTAAAAACCTTTTTAAACAGCGTAATTTTTATCCTAACTTAAATGTATTGCTATGCACAAAACAAAAGAAAGAAACAACTAAAGTAATTAGATTCATATTAACCCTAAAGAATGGAAACTTTAAATAGATAGGAAAAGAGAAAAGGAACAGTACATGGTGAATTCATATAAATGAGAATATATTAAAATAAACGGGGGAGAGTAATGTAAAAATAAATGGAATTAATAATATTGAGAATGTAATAGAAAATAATAATAGAGAGAGGAAGAGACTTTTTAAGCAAAACAATTAAATTTTAAGTTATGAACAATTAATTTGGTGGATAAATTATAACGGAAACAAATTAATTAACATAATTGGAAGAAAAGAGGTGCAATTATGTTGGCATTATTTAAACTACTTCCTCCATTTTATCAGTTAAAAAGGCCTAACTCCGTCCATATTTGAATAGCGCAGGATTTGGCTAAGCTCTTAGTTCGTACAATAACAAGCATCTCCTTCTTATTGAGTTCTGTTCAGTTAATAGAATAATTATCCACCTATTTCAGAAACAAGAACTGGAAATCAAACGAGGCCTCCAAAATGAATTTGTATTAGAAATTTGGCTGAAATAGACCTCTCAATATTAGATACAACAAAAAAAATATCCATTGGATTTAAAACAAAACTAACTATAACAAACAAACAACAAAAGAAAAAAGAAAGTATACATCAACGTAACTTACAAAAAAAAAATCCTATGATTCCGAATTCCAGAAGAAAAAAGCGTGGTACAACTCCGATTATCACAATCGGCTTCAACCATTTACCACCATTTCCATCACCAAATCATTCCATGAATCAATGGGACCAGGCAAACACCAATGTAAGCAATCACTTATAATCTTCTCATCCTTGTTCTTAGCAAACGGTTGAAAATGCCGATACGGACCCGGGTGCCCGTCCGGCCTCAATAACGATAGACCCGTTACATCAAGAAGTTTAAAATTCACACCATTCTTCTTAGCTTCAACCGTCGCCTTTTCAAATTCTTCTAGTTCAATAGCCCGTAGAATTGTATTCAACACGTTTAACCCGAACACACCTTCTTTCACAGGCTCCGTTCTCCGGCAACTCCCACCTTTGAACCACTCCCCATTCTCAAAATGATCCGGTGTAGCAGTC
Organism: Lonicera japonica; assembly: GCA_021464415.1. NCBI lineage: Eukaryota > Viridiplantae > Streptophyta > Magnoliopsida > Dipsacales > Caprifoliaceae > Lonicera > Lonicera japonica. The sequence goes on from CM038470.1 coordinate 20,562,872, forward strand.
CTATAAAAAACGGTTCCCTTGTGATCAGAATTGATGATGAATTTGAAGACGTTTTGGAGGACTTTGCGATAAGCGAAGCCGAATCCGAGCTCAGTTATGTTCTTTTTGGGGCAGTAATGGCAGCCTAATATTGTGGTGTTCTCGTAGTATATCGCGGTTTTGATGAACCACTTACCTGAAGAAAATATTATGTAGTCTAAGTTTTGATAAAGGTTAGTCCAATTTGAGTCGAGTCGGTCTAAATGAATCTCGATTTCGGATGTTGAAACGCCGTTAATATCTTCGAAAATGGTGGCTTCTGCAAGGAATGGGGACCAAATAACAGAGATGGTCAAGTTGTAGGAGTAGAAATGCCATCTTCTTGATTTGTATCCTTCATCGTGATAAACTTCAACAGCTAGGTCCACCTAAAAGGAAAAATAGTTCAATGTGATCAATTGGAGACTTGGTGGAGAAAAAGGTTTAAATTTGCATATCAATAAGAGTTTAAAATTTTATGGAGGAGGATGGTGAAGTTATGTATGGAAAATTACAACGCACACAAAATGAAGATATTCGACATAACCATAGGTTTGTATAATCTTCTTTAGCGGAAGATAATGTTTACTGTTCATTGATGACTTCACTCACTCCACAGAATCCTATATTTGAGCTTGGCTATCAGTTTATTTGATCTTGATTTTCATAGAATCATGTAACCTAATGTAGAACAAGTTAAATTACAAACTTTGGAGCTAGAATATCATAAGAGCCAAAAACTTAGATTACCCAACCATGGCCCAAAAGTTTGAAGAATTCCGTAGGCAAAGTTTAAGTTCAAAAGGTCACGAACTCACTATCATTATAGAGTCTCTGTCTCTCTGAGCCCTCTGTTGCCCATTTGCAAGCCCTCAATTGGCCTACAGGTGATTCGGAATTTTCCAATAGCCTAAGAACCTATGAGCCATAGGACTGAAGCCTACACTATGATAGTTCATAGGACCTTCTTCAATCTCTCTCCTATTAATGACTATTAAAATATCAAAGAGTTCTAAAAAATATTCAAACTACCTTGTTTCCTTACAAGCTTAAACAATGTGATTCTGCTAGGTGGTGTTAGAGTGCTCTACACTTGTGGTGCAATGGACTTTTGCTAATAAAACTTAGCTTTGTATGAGAGAACTCCTCAAGGACAATATTTTGCCCAAATGATTATGAGAAAATTCTCTTCAACTAACTTCAGAACTGGTCTACATTCTTGTCATTTGGTGCAGTTGCGTTAACTGAAAGTCAACCTCACAAATCCATCAAGCCCAATGAAAGGATAATTATATTTGTAGTACCCCGGGTTAGAAGCAACATAGAAGCCGAAAAATAACAAATAATTGCCACTGTCAAGTATATTTTGTTGATCATGATGATAATCTATATGATAATTTTATTGAGCATTAGGATTCATACAATGATTTCATTGCTTCTTTCGATTCGAGGGGAGATGAGATTACTTAGAATATAGATGGTCACCTCAGCTTAAGGTGTGCACCATAATCTCTTTTATTCTCCTACTATTCCCTTGCCCTCTTAAGGCAACAAGATTTTGCACTCAATGCCTGGTTCAAAGGAATGTCTGCGATCTCATTACTAATAATGAAAGAAATGAGAACACTATAAGAACTTCCATTATGCAAAAGTGCAACTTCTCAATGTTGTTATTTTGTTCCTGATAAATTTCAGAATCACGTGTTTGATGATGTTCTTGATAATTGACCATACGTTGCTGGTCACCCGCGAAGATTTGAAAGAACACTACTAAAGATGTGGGAAATGTTCACAAGAAGGGAGCTAACTACAAACTTAGCGCATTACAATCTCCATGTATATGTGAGAAACTTTGAAATCCCTATGTCTTCTTCTCCAACTTCTTTCTCAACATTAGAAATCCTCAAATACTACCATATATCCAATTAAGTGTGAGTTTTGTGGATGGGACTAGTTTTTTGCAGTATTTAATCTAGCTATTCATACAAATTCAACGAGAATTTAAATGCAGAAGAACATGCAGAATACGCAACTCCAACTTTATTGTGCAGTTCTACACAGATTTGGAATTCTCAATACTCAAATTGGAAATGAATCCACTTTCAGTTCGAGAACTTGCACATGTTATAGGCAATGAACAAAAATGAATTGTTATGCATAAGCATAATGTAAGTGATTAAATACTCAAATATGTTGAATGAAATAAGTACAAGAAATATATAGAAATCAATTGGTGATGAATTGAAAGCAAAGACTGAACAGGTATTTATACCTTTGAGAGAATGCAAAGTAAAGACTGGACATGATTTCGAGTTATCGAATCACCGATCAACGCCCACGATTTATTCCTCATTAACTCAAGAAACCTCTTTGCATTGAACTGAGTCAACTCACAATCTCGAGGTTTCCACTTCCAGTAGAAATACCCTGTATCGGGCCGCCCATTCTTCATACAATTCTGGTGGTTCTCAATTAAGGGGCAGCTCTCATTAGTGTAAGCTGGACCAGCCAAGTTTGGGACCCAATCTCCATTAAATATATCACATTTCTCTGCATTATCTTTGATGTAGTAGACAAAGACGTAAACTCAGTACATAGAAAAATCAATAACGCAAATGATAGTATGCAACCATTCAGATCTTGTTAATGACATTAAGAGGTTGGGCCCCCTCTTAATCGTTCAGGCCCAAATTAACCTTTAAGCTCCGAATGTATCAAACCCAAACTAACATGTCTGAATCCCCTTTAGATTCAGAATTCAGATGGCAAATCAAATGGCATGGTGAAAAATGGCTTCTGCCAAAGCAATGAAGTATTTTTCAAGCACAATGTACAACTATGCAATGCATAAGTTGCTTTAATACAAGCCAAAACTGCATTAGCATAGCATTTCCCCGCATAGAAATCCACTTTTACAATTTGTTTGGGAGTTTAGGAAAGAAAAGAAAAGAAGAGAAAGGAAAATAATTTTATCTCTTTTGTTTGGGAGTTTAAGAAGGAATAGAATGTTACAATCCCTTCTTGATATTTGAGAGTAGAAAAAAAGGAAAGAAAATAAAGATTTGTTATGTATTTTAAGGATAAAATTGTCAATACAATAAATTTTTATTAAAAAACTCTCTTCTCTTCTCATTCTCTCCGATTTGGAGAGAAAGTTTTAATTAATCCCTTTCTCTAGTATTCTCTCCGTATAAGCTTTCTCTCATTGTTTCTCCCTTTCTCTCCAAATTGAAACTCCCAAACATGGAGTACAATCATACAAGAGCACCAATAAACTATCATAACAGCAGATCAAGCAAATTCAGTTTAATTTAGTAAGAATAACACACTTTCTCGCATATGAACAAAATTACCCATAATTATGAAATATACACTTCTTCTTTTGTGGATCCAAAAATCTATGAATTACCAATACACAGTCCATTATAACCTCTGTTCATTTGAATTTCTTGTGTATCGAATTTAATGTAAAAAAAAACATAAACACAAAATTCGTTTACCTTTCCGAGGAAAATGATCAGTATTCTCCGGGAAACCGACAGAAACAGGAGGAATTCTTGGAATTGCAGTTTTCTCATCAAGAAAAGTGGATTCTGTGACGATAGAAAAGTCGTTTGATCGAGAGAAGAGGAGTCTAAAAGCGAGGCCCACTAAGAGAATTGAAACCCCTAATTTAAGAATCAAGTAATTGTGCTTGTGAAGAGACAAAGACCATACTTTCCAATTGGGTTTCATCTCCTTTACCATCTATACTACTACTTTAGTCTCTCTGTGTGTGTTGGGGGTATATGTTGTAGAGAAGAAGCATAGCATCTGTAAACAAAAAATTGGTCTAGTTTTGGCTAGAAATTCACATGCGTGAAAGAGGGATCCATTGAAATGGAGGACGCATGTCATCAATAATGGATGAGATTCTGATATATAAATATATATACCGACAACATACACAGCTATTTCGACTGCGCTGACTGCGCTGTGATATGTATGCGAATAATAAGATGGTGTTTCTTTTGTTTGATATAATTATTGTTATATTAAGATGCAGTTGGTTGAAAACTAAGTTAAGTATTATTCTATACTATTCGGTGGCAAGGGTTACTCTTGGACGGATTTTGTCAAACTTAAACCTAGCACGCTTCAACTTGACTTGACGGGTCTTCTTACATAAGAGAATTTGTATCTGACCCACTTGTTACCATACTTGAACTCAAACTCACTCTGACATTACTGTCTGGTTGGATTGAAATGAGAGACCGAAAAAGAAAGAATTAATTATGAAAGGAAAAATTGAAATAGAACAGAATAAAAATAAATGAGTTTAATTTTATTGTTGTTTAGATAGTTATAAAATAACAAAAATAGAATGAAAATAATTCTGTTTAGATAGAAAGAAGGAAATGAAGGAGAACAATGTAATTTATTTATTTTAATTTATATACCCTTACAGTTAAAGTTATAATTTTATATTAATAATTCTAACATTTTTAAAAAAAATAAAAAACCTATAGTAATAAAACATTCATCATGGATTAAAAATCATTAGTTTTTGCATAAACATAAAATAACAAATCAACAGCATGAAATAAAATAAAATAAAAAGTTCTAATCTCTCAAAACATCTAGCTTAAACTTTTTAAAACTTTGACCTAGTAATTGCAAATAAAGATGCTGATCACAATCAATCATGCATCAACCTTCCTAAAAGATTCTTACGGCCCTCAAATGGGCAACCAAAAAAAGCCCTTTTCTTAATAGGATTTTTGATAAGGAAAAGGTATGCATCCATAAGCACTATGGACGGCAATTCCAGAGCTTCTAAGTCATTCCATAATTCTTGCTCAGAGTAGACCTGCGGTTGAGATTTTTCAAGTATAGAATTTCCTTCTTTAATTGCTTCTGCAACTGATTGAATTACTTTAATCATGTCAACATCTATATCGTCACCACCTGAAACTTTTCTTTTTTTGCCTTTGAATCGTGCACTTTGAGAAGTGATTTCAGGAGATGTCATATTATCCCCATAATTATCAATGCCATCAAAATTCTCTAAAGTAACTTCATTTTGTGATAATAGTTGATCAATACCATCAATGATTTCATAGTTCTCGTTATTTGAACTATCCCATTGTTTTCGTTTCTCCTTCGCAGTTTCTGCATTAGCACCTGTTGCTCCATCTTTTTCGAATAATTCAATAAGCTTTTCACAGCCGACAATTGGAGTGTGCATCCATTTTTTGGCATTTGGGTTCGCCTATATCATAAAGTTATAGAGGATTTCAATATTAATAACTAAGATAAAATTATAAACATGCATTTACTCCTAAAAAATTATAAAATTTAAAAGATACCTTTATTTTATCTTTCCAAACTTCTGGTTCAGCAGTCCAACACATGGTTATTAAGTCCCAAGCAAACCCACTACCATTTTTCACAAACAAGTCAAACCACTCACTAAAATTTACTTTAGGACTCTTCATACGATTCTTCACTTTATCTTTGTCAATGTCCATCGTCCCAAGCTTTTCACGAACTTCGAGGACAATTAGTTCATATACTTTTGTTGTAAATTGTCCATTGACCCTTCTTCCTTCAATTGTTGGGAATGAAAAGCATCAATGAATGCTTCATCCATATGCGGTGCCCATATAAATTTTTCATTCTTTTTGTTGGCCTTAGTATTATCATTTTTCTTTCCTATTTAATATCACTAAATAAAAGAAACATGAAAGCTGCAGTCATCACCTATCTAATTATAATGCCAATATATAACAAAAAGTCTACATAAAACACTACATAGCAGTAACTTCAAACAATCAAAATAGTAATTTATTCGAAACTAATTACTTAAAACACTTAGAATATAATTATACGTAGCAGTAACTTCAAAAATCAAATAAAAATTTATTCGAAACTAATTATTTAAGATCTCAACTATCACACTCAATTTGTTACATAGTAATTCTTCCACATTTCACTTGCTAAGGTATCTTTCAAAAATCCGGCCCAATCAGCATCTTTGTCTTCTTCCATACGATTGCGGCCCTCTTTATCACCTTGAGACTCATTCAAAATTTCCTGATCAACTTCTTTAATAAGACTTTCATCAGGATCTACGCCCATTAAATAATTATGTAGGAAGCAACATGCCAAAATAATTTTTGATTGTGTGTTCATATAATACATAGGCTCACCCGTGCTTCCTATTATTGGAAATCGTTTTTTTAAGACCCTAAAAACTTTCTCAATTGCGTTTCGTAATGATGAGTGACGGAGGTTAAATAATTCTCGAGGATTCTCGGGTGGATTTGTTGGTGAATATTCTTTTAAGTGATAACGCACACCTCTATATGGTGTAATAAGTCCACTCCTTAACATATATCCAGCATCAACAAGATAATATTTATTTATTAAAAAAAGATTTAATTATTATATCATTTTATGGATCATATAAATGGATATAGTTTTTTAATTACAATACCATTAGGAATTATAAGCTTATCTTCTCTTGTAAGTGCATTCTTAATAATCCTTGAATCGGATACAGTTCCTTCCCATCCAGAAAGCACATATGTGAATTTCAAGTCAAATGAACATGCAGCTAGCACATTCAAAGTTGGATAGCCCTTCCTACCACGATACCTTGGTGCATCCTCATTGGATACTTTCACATGAATATGTGTCCCATCAATAGCATCGACACAATCCTATCATATTTATCTAATATTATGATTTGTGTGTATATTTATAACAATGACTTCAAAATTTATATGATATTTTCACATACCTTGAAGTATGGGAAGAACCTAGTACTATTTTGAATTTATTGAAGGACTTGTAATCCTGTAGGTTGTCGAAGAAATTGCTCTTCCATAGAGATTGCTGACAGCAAACCTTTATGAAAATGTCAGCTTATAGTTTCTCCAGAACGTCGAAAGAAGAAAGACATTGTATGATTTTTCACGTTGTAGGTCTAAGACCACCATTTGTCCTAAGTATCTCACATAAATTCTTAAAAGGTTATGTTCCCATACGAATAATACCATGACATTTTTTCATTTGTTTGGAGTTGATTCATTAGTTCATCACGTACCGTTTCCCTTTCAAGGTATGATTGTCTAATTGGCTTATCTATAAGATTTCTACGACATTGCATAAACCAATACACTGTAATACATAATACTTGAACAGCAGCTAATCGGTGCCTTCGATCCCACGCATAAAACAAATTTGATCTATCATTCTCATGGTCTTTCATGATCTACTAGTTCAAATAAAAATAATCTTACAACATTACTAAATTTTTATTTAAAGTCTTTTTAGAAATTAAATTAAAATGTATCATGCAAAAAGAACATAAGTTACCATTTTTCTTTTTAAAGTGGGATCGAAAAAAATAATTTTCAAATTGGGTAATACATTAACACCACAACCAATAATAAAAAAAACCTTATATATATTTCGTACCAATTTGTGTGGCATTATTTTATTCCCTAAAAATATAATAATGAAATAAATATGACGAAAAAAATTAAAAGTGGGATCGAGAAAAACAATTTTCAAAGTGGGTAATACCTTAACACCACAACCAACCAAAAACTTATATATATTTCGTACCAATGTGTGGCATTATTTTATACCAAAAAATATAATAATAAAAATAAAAAAATAAATTAAGTAGAATTAAGCAATACAATTAAAAAATTAAAAATAAAAGTATATAAAGCATATCAATAAGTATAAAATATTAATGGAGAAGGTAGAAAAAAACATGTTCTTTGTGCTATTGGAGAAACAGTGATGGAGAGCAGCAGGCGACAGCGTGAGAATTTTTTATTTTTTTTTGACCTACGAACGGCAGCATATATATAATAAATTAGTTATTAATAGGATTAATAGGTTGGGATAAATTTGGGAAAAAGATAAATTATTTATTAAAATGTTTTCTTTCCTTTCCAATCCTCCCAATATTGGAAGGAAAGAAAATAAGGGAATAGAAAGGAATGGCATTCCTTCTTACTCCTTCTATTTTCATTCCATTCTCTCCAAATATTCTATCCAAATGACAGAAACGCAATTCCTCCACCTTAAATCCTTTCCCTTCCTTCCCATTCCTTCTATTCAAATGGACTGTTAGCCTTTTTATATTTTTTAAACAACAAATAAGAGAAAAAAACTACACAGCCAAAAGAGAAGCTAGACAAGGAGGAGGGTTTTCAATCCAATCACTAGCCAAAACACCTAGATGTGCTCTTGAAGCAACAAAGTGAGCAACACGATTTTTACTTCTTTTTACAAAAACCAAAGATATGTTCCTTTTACGAATATGGATATCCTTTAACACCGCATAGACCTCCCAAGGAGGTTCAACTTCCGTACTGCTCAATGAGATGATCAGTTGATTATCACCAACAATAAAGCTATCATTGATCTCTCTCCTATCAAGAATGATGTAGGCCTCTCTGATTGCAAGAGCTTCTATGAGAAGAGGAGAGGAATATCGAATTCTTTTAGCAAAACCATCAACTATATTACCATTTCGATCCTTGAGAATGCCTTCAATGGCAGCCGACATAGATGACTCACGTAACGCCCCATCGCAAAAGAAACCATTGACGTCACAGCCTGCACAGATGTGGGACAACCAGAATTGGAAACAACCCTCAGTGAAGGAGGCTGGTCCTCTTTAGAAGCCAAACAATCTTGCATAAAATTGAAAGTTCAGATAACCACATTTAGATAGTTTGGAGGCATATCTTCAAAGATACATTAGCTAACCCACTCCATTTTAATGTAATTATGAGTTATTTAAGTATATTAAAGGGGAAAAAAAACTTATTTCAAGAAGGGATTTTTGAGTAAATGGATTTATTTTGACAAAACCCGACCTAACCCAACTCGGTATGAATTTTATTTTCAAAACTTTAAGTATAACCTAGTTAAAAAAATCCACTTTGGTCTTATACAAATTTTTTGACAAAATGGATAGTATACTTTTTGTTTGTTTTTATTTTGGTCATTCCCTTTGGTTAGGTTAGTGACACTGTTAATGGTGATCCTAGCTGGCGTTAACTGTTCTATGTGGTTGAATATAATATCCAAACGATTGTTTAAACAAAAATGTCATTTCATTATAATCATATACCATTCATATGATTATTACACAAACATACATAACACTTCAAACCTGTTTCATTCTCAAATTAATTAAAGCCCTAAGCCTTAATGAGAGAGAAGGGAAAGTGCAAGGAGACAATGAAACTATAATTCATCAAAGCCATAATTCGTCAGTGCGAAATCGTATTCCAAGTAAGTTTTTTTCGTCGTTATCTCGTATTAATAAAAAATAGTGTTTTAAAGCAGATGTATCATGTGTAAAAAAATGGGTTTTGTGTGTTTGTTAAGATTTGTTAGTTTAATGTTTCCTCGATATGCATAAATTGTTTATTTAGTCCATTTAGGGCTTTTTTTGCTTTGTTTAATGGTTTATGTTACATATTAAGGTTTATAAAAGTTAGGTTTTTTTTTCGTATTTTAATGCATAAAGAATAGCTCTGATGCATTAAATAATTAAATAACGTACTATATCTATGCATATGTAGTGTTAGAACATTATATATATTCACTGAATAAATAAATGCACGAATATGAATTGTTGGTTAAATATAATATTAAGTGTCTTTTAGGCTTTAAACTTTATTTTAAATATCCACTTTTGTGTATTTTTTCATGCGATGAGTAACCGTTTTGCCTTGTATATCCATCATGGGGGTCATTTTATCACCCATCATTTAATGTATTACTCAAGGGGGAAGTGAGTTTCTTTTACAATATAAACCCATATAGAATGTTTTATTTTGAGTTGAAGGGCATGGTAAAAGAGCTAGGATATAGTATTATTGCCAAATTATTTAACTTGTGGTTTAAGAATCATAGTAGATGATAAAGACATAGGTCTTATGTTAGAGGCTACTAAGCTAACTGAAGGGATTAAAGTTTATATTGAACATAGTGTAGGTGTGGATGAGAATGAAGGAAATGGTTTGGGTGAGGGACATGTTGAGGATGGGGTAGAGGGGACTGATGATGAACATAATAATGACAACGATAGGACTGAAAGTGATGGTAATGTTAGGTATGAAAGATGATAGTGAGAAAAATGATGCAAATAACTTAGATTTTGTTAGTGATAATGAAGAACTAGTACAAGCTAGAAAGAACATACTTAGGAAGAAAGGAAAACTTCTTGATGATGTAAGTGAGGGGACTAAAAATGTGGGAGGGATAGTGCAGAACAGTCTGTTAAGGTTCAAAATTTAGGTGAGGTTATTGCAGAAGCATCTCTAGGGGATGAAAATAGGGTTGGTAATGAGACAAATATATGTGAGATGAATGAACTTGAGAAAGTTTATGAAATTGATGTTGCTGACTCTAATGAATGTTCTAGTCCTGATTCAAATGATGGAGAATGCGAGGTAAGGGTTAGGCAAAAATTTTCATTTTTCAATCTAAAGATTAAAATGAAAAATATAGAAATAATGGAATGGATAAAGTTCATCAATCGTGGTTAACTAAAAACTGCCTTAAGAAATTTTTCTATTGTTAAAGGGTACCTAATCAGGTTTAAGAGGAACTGTTAGTAACACTTACTATTTATATGTATTGATGGCTACCCTTGGAGGTTGTGGGCAAGCCCTACGCAAAATGAAAATAGTTTTCAAGTTAAGTCACTTAATTATAAACATAAATGTGTTAGAAATTTTAATGTTAAACTTACAAACTTTAAGTGACTACCCAAAATGTATGATAAGAGGTTGAAAAGTGATCATAATTGGAAGTTAAAAGATTTTAAGGCCAATGTACTTAAAAAATATAGTTTTGATGTTTTAGTGATTCAGTGCTATAGAGTAGAGAAAAGAGCTTTGGGTGAAGTGGAAATGACTTTAAAAGACCATTACGGCAAGTTGTAGGATTATGCAGGAGAAATTCTTAGGTTTAACCCAGGCAGCACAGATAAGATCCATGTAGATAGGAGTAATCCCACTAAACCTAGACATTTTCTTAAGATGTATGTATGCCTAGATTGTAACACCCCCGCCTTAATTACCGGGATGACACCCACAATTAAGACCTGTAGCGTTATTAACTCATCTTAGAATAATTAAAATGGGTTTGAATATAAATAAAGATTCTAACAACCCACATACTACGTGTCAAACAAGCGTGTATTACAAAACCACACGTGTCAATCAACAAAATATACAAGATAATGGTTATATACATAAATACACATACGTGCTTTCACGATTATATAAAACAAGGTTCAGGTATCTCAACAGCATATACAATGTTAAGGGATAAACGCGGCTTCCCATGATAATACAAACATAATAAAACATAGATCTATTAGAGCCTATATTTCGATCCTTGTCCCATCGCTTCTTTGTCCTCACTAAACTCCTGAACACTTGTATTGTTTTAGAAAACGGGGTGAGCTATTTGCTCGGTATGGGGAAAAAATAAGGGGCATTGTATCTAAAAGAAATATATGTATAACAATGCATTATCTAATCATACTTATTTGACACTACAAATTAGAATCGTCGTTATTAAAACAATACATGCATGTGCTAATGCAGGTTACCTCTCATGTCAACCATGTACCACATAAGAGAAAATCTTATCTGTGAATAAGAAAATATAGTCCATCGCCATAAGAAAGGCAATATTATCATAATGATATAATGGAACCAACTGTGCCCATTTTATTTGAACACAACCACCAATAGAATTCATAGTGCCTTACGCGGCCAAACATTGCTCCCCTGGGGGTTTAGAGATTTTTAATCCAAGGGCACCGAGCCCAACTTATTTTTCCATCCCGGTAAGCACATTATACGATGTACAATTCTCATCCCGTTCCGTCGGGAGAACACAACAATATGGCAATAGGATCCGCTCCGAGATCACATGCTTTCCAAGAATATCACCAAGGGTATCATAAGCCCTTTATATTATAATAAGAGAAATGAGTTATTTAAATCTCATATTTAAATCTTTGTAAATCATAAAACATATATATAGGCTAATGAAATGGGTATTTAATCAATTTATGCCATACATACTTGTGAACACCTCATTTTACGACCCCCACAAGAATCCTGATCTCCAAAGAAATGAATAAGCATGCACGAACGAGCATTCCTAGATGCAGACATACTTTTTACATGTGATACAGGTCAAAGAAAGAAGCCGAAAGGACTCCCGAATGAGAAATTACTAGAATTACCGAAAACTGCCGGAACTGAAAACCGTCAAAACTCCTGAAAACTTGTAAAAGTAGAGTTCTGTATTTCTGATCATACTCAAACTTTGAGATTTGTTGGATATTACCATAAGGAGTATCATGCTCAAAAATTAGCTCGATCCGATGGTCGGATCTCCGACAATTCAAAAAACTATGACTTCATTTCGGGTGATCAAATAGAGGCCTTCTCGAAGTCAAAATGACTTGAAGATTGGTCAGTAGATATGTATTATTATGGGAAGAACATATTCCAAAATTCATCTTTATTGTATATGGGATCATCAAAAAGTAATCCGTCTATCGTGCAATTCTAGTCAAAATGTCATTCGCAGCAATTAAAGTAAATGGAGGCTTTTCCGAATTATGATCGACCTTAAATTTGGATAAAAGCTAGAAAAAAATTGGAGGAAAAACATATCCAAAATTCAAGAAAATCCAACAGTTAGAAGTTTACTTGTCGTACAAACAAGTGGCCTTGTCTACAAGAAGTACCTTTCCTACGTGAGAACAAACTCTTTGTACCAATTCGTGGAGACCTAATCCTTTCTGAACTCCGATCGTCTTTAAATTTTTCAAAGGTCTAGAGGACTTATATTTTCAATACATATCCAAAAATCAGCATGATCCAACGGTTAGAACTTCACATGTCGTACAAACAAGTGACCTTGTCTACAACAAGTACATTTCTTACGCGGAAACAAACTCTTCGTACCAATCAGAGCAAAAAGAGACCTTCCCGAACTCTGATTGACCTGAAATTTTGATACAATCTAGAAGACTTATATTCCCATTACATATCCAAAATCCATCGTGATCCAACAGTGGGAAGGCTTCGCGATAAGCTCTAAGAATCCTGGTTGCAATATCTTTTCTTGCTCTCCAAGCATTTTTTCAACTATAAATAGACCTCTCATCCATTCATATTTTTCATCAACAATCAAGGGGATTTCTTGGTACATACCAAGAGATCCTTATTCTCTCCCTCCAAGGGGGTTCAGGTATAATTTTCTCTCTCTTCTTTTATTTATTCGTCAATTTTATAATTCATATTCTTGTCTGCATAATTTTTATCACTTGATAGCTTTCCAAAACCCCTTTTCAAATTGTTTTTCAAAACCAAAGGCTTATAACAAACCCTAATCCAATTTCAAAATAGTATTATTACTTTCTTACTTTTTTAAAAGTCCGGATTAGCAGTATTGTTATACGAAGAAATCGATAATTGCTATATATTAAATCTAACTCATAGATTATGGTGTATATGTGATAAATACTCAATTATGAAGGCACTATTGCCATCTATACCGGTTTAATCAATAGATTTTGATAAACGATCGGTCAACTCGCCTCATATAATATCGAATATAAGATTCCACATCAAATAAGTTTTTGAAAAGCCCAAAGTTTTACAAAATCACTTGTTTCATTGCATCTAGTATTGTCAAACTATCTTTTCCAAATCACACATACGCACTTATTTTCAAAATCATGGCCGAACTAGGAAACACATCATTTTTATCCTATCCCCAAAATCTCGATTTCTAAAGCAAGTACGAAAAGCTGTAAAGTAATAGCAATAGCATGTAAGAACTGAATTATAACACACGTGCGCATATCCTACTCAAGAGACCGAAAGGGCGAATTGGGTACCTAACACCTTCCCGATTCGTAACTTAATCCCCGAACCTTCGAATCAATTGGTTTCGCATATGTTGTGTATAAGAGGATATTTAGTCCATAAATACGTCTCTTTTACACAACCTTTTTTTGTTTGTTTAGTAAAACAAACTTGCGACTCTTATTTTTTTCAAAATTGATTTTTAAAGCAACACGGAATCGTCGCCCATGAGAACCTCGGGTGTTGAGAACGCGGGTTCTCAAATAATTCAAGAAATCTCAATCCATATTCCATGATGTATACTTCATCAACATCTCAATTTTATCAACATATAATTTCTATACAAATATGGAATATATCATATGATTTCAATACTATAGAAATTTCAAATGTGTATGGTCAAATCATGCTTTTGGAACTTTATAAAGCATGAAGCATAGATTCAATAATCATGTTGTAACATTTGGGAACAAATAGGGTTTAAACACAAAGATTTCCAACAAATAGAAATTATACTTCAGTTTTGAAATCATTTTAACCCTTACCTCAAAGATTCAAACCGAAAAAAAAAAGAAAAAGGATTATCGGAGCACAGTCTGATGAAACTTTAAAATTTTACGCCACCTCCTTCCTCTCGATGCGTAGAACAACTTTTTTTAAGGCCGAATTAGAATCCGGAATGTGGATATAAGTGAAAATCTAGAGAGAAGTTGATAGAGAAAAAAGAGCTCTCAAGGATGGTGTAAGGAGATGATGGAATGGCTAAAGAATAGTCTAGAACTTCTTTAAAACCTTTAAACCGACATAGCAACAGGCGCCTGTCTAATCTCAACAGGCGCCTGTCTAATTACGAGAGAAATTTAATTCAGGGATACCTTCCAACAGGCGCCTGTTATGTATCAAAAATTTATCTTAAAATATGGCTAAATATCTAACATATGGCTTTGGAATCACTTAAAAGGGAATTAAAATACTTTTTTTGTGAATTTTGCAAATTTGGTGAACGATATCGATTTCTATATGGGAATCTTAATGTTTTTTCATACATAGTCACCATTTACAACAATTTTCCACACCAAAAAAGCTAAATGGAACTTCATTATATTAATATAAACACCGGGTGTTACATAGATGCTTTGAAAAAAGGTTGGGTTACAGGATGTAGGCCTATCGTAGGTCTTAATGGTTGCTTTCTTAAAGGTTTTTACAAATAGGGGTTGTTAGTAGCAGTAGGTACATATAATAATAACCATATCTACCCTATTGCATGGGCTATTTGTGAGATGGAGAGTAATGAAACTTGGGACTGGTTTGTTGAATTGTTGAAAAGTGACCTTGGTATGAGTGATGGTATTGTATTAACTATTTTTAGTGACCAATATAAAGGTCTTCTGAGGAGTGTTAATGATCTGTTACCTATGGTTGAGCACATGTGTTGTGCTAGGCATATATATGCCAACTTGAAAAAAAGGTATCATGGTGCAAAAATGAGATACAAGTTTAGGATGCTTGTAAAATTGGTACACCTGAGGAGTTGACGTTGTTATGGATGGAATTTATGCATTGGATAAGAGAGCACATAAGTACTTAATGAAGTAAATTCCCAAGACTTAAGCAAAAGCTTATTTCATTAAGCATTGCACTTGTGATGTCGCTGAGAACAATATGTGTGAAACCTTTAATGGGTTCATTCTTGAGGCTAAAGAGAAAACTATCATCTACATGCTTGAAGAAGCAGTCCATAATGGTGAGAATGGAAAAGAAGAGGGAACAGATGGATAAATTGGAAGGAACAATGTGTCCAAGAACTGTTTGAGAAACTTGAAGCAAACAAGTTGTACATAGGTATTGGAGACCCGTTTTCAATGGTTCTAAGGAGTCTGAGGTTAGAAATGGTGTGAATGGGTAGTTTTGACTTCACTGATATGATTTGCAGCTGTAAAATTTGGGAACCAGTTACAAGTGGCACAAGATCTAAGGCAATAAAAACTTTGGGTTTGATTAGGGCTTAGCAAATATAGCTTATGTGTAGTCTTTTTTTTGTAATATGTAACTTACATCTAATCAATAGTAGTGGTACTTTGTCACATTATATAACCTTTAGTTTAGTCACCTTTTAATTAAGAGTAGGTGTACTTTGTGACATTGTATAACTTTTTGTTTTGTCTCATTTTGATTCGTTGTAAATGATACTTTTGTTTAATGTTTTTATCAGTTGTAATGATACATGGATTATTGATTCTTTTTGAAAATATATAAAATGATTTTGTTTTATTTTTATGTGGGTGATATTATTTTCTTTTGCATATATTGTCTTATTTCTTGCACTGTTGACCAACATTATTCATTCAAACCAACTGCTATATATAAATCAAAGATATATTAACAGTTGCCTTTCTTCCGTACATTAACATAAAAAAAGTAACCATATATTAAGATTCATAATAGTTGCTTCAAAGCATACATTAACATTAAGCATACATAATGCTTTAAAAAAGTCTCCCAAAAAGTCTACCTTACTTGGGTTAAAAGTTACTTTAAAGCATACATTAATATTCAAAAAAGTGTGCTTGATAATACATATATCACACTAAAGCAAAGCAATAGCATAGCAACAATCACCAACCTAAAAGTCCATTTTACCACTGATTGCTTTTCCGACCTTGCATACTTTTTTTTTCCATTCCCCTCAATTCATTGACAAATTTATCCATTTCATTGTCAACATTCACACATATCTTTTCCATGTCGTTGTTCTTTTTCTTAAGTTTTTGGATTTTTTTTCTTCATTCTCTCATTTTCCACCTTCACATATTTCATTTTCTTGTAAAAATCATATAGTCTCACTTTAAAATATTTTTTCATCCACCCAATGATAGTAACCACAATTATGCACGTTGTAGTTGCAGCACCCAAAAAACCTCCTACCCAGGTTTTTATCAGTCCAAGCCATCTTCATAGGAATTAACATAATTTTAACTTTAATGATAGAGGTACTATATAACAAATGTAACAAACCAACTATTATATATAAATCATGGATTTTCATTGAAAATAACCTCAATAAGTCCATTGTAAGTTACAGCATCACTATCACGACAGCTGCAAGAATGGAATAAAATGCATAATTTTGCCATTACCTTGTTCATACCAAGAAGCTCGAATTTAAGGGTTCAGGGCTGTGTTAAACAACTGTGCAGGTTGTGGTTTTAACTACTTACTTGATTTTGATTCTTCACTGAGCTTGAATTTTTGCTAATCAAGCCAGGCTAGGCTTCTTCTTCTACTTCTTCTTCTTCATTTTCACCGTTTTACATAGGGCTCCTTTTCTTCAATTTTTAAAAAGTGTGTTTAATTTGGGGGTAACTGTTGCATTTTATGGTATCTGATTTGGATGCCATGTATGACCGTTAATGCCAGCTAGGATAGCCATTAACGGTGTCACTAACCCCACCAGACGAAATGACCAAAATGAAAATAAACAGAAAGTATACTATCACTTTTGTCGAAAAATTTGTATAATGACCAAAGTGTAAAATGGGTAAAAGTACGTAGACCTCTTTTGTAATTAAACCATTTTTTATTTTCTTTTTTAATGCCAAACACACTTTCTTTAGACATCTCTCTTAAATTAATTTTTTTCATTTCTTATTTATTTTAGATAGTTCAGTTTTAAGTGGGACAACTTTTCTCTTAAGAAATAAAGGTCCGTTCGAATTTTTTCATAAAATTTAGTGGATACGATATTTATAATGAGTAGGTTATTTCTACAAAATTTCACTCAAAAATTTAATTTAAAATTGATAAATATGTTCAATTTTAGGTATTGAAATTTTAAATGATCATCTCATTGACTTCTAATTGAATTTTGTGATAAATTTTGGAAGAGATGATTTACTCATTATAAAGATCATTTCTATTAAGTTCCATGAATTTTTTTATTTGTCTAACTCTTGAAATGAACAATTTTTTTTTTCTTAACAAGAGGAGGTCTTTTTTAAAACTAGCATGTTATTTTATATGTTCTAACTTAGTAGATACTATTGATCAAAATAAAAATAAAAATTTAGTAGATACTTTTATATACACTATCAATAATTTTAATTTAAGAGTCCTATTTGAGAGTCAATCTTTTTAGGAAACTTTAATCTTCATGCGATCATTTTGCTAAAACTAAATCCTTTATGACTAATCATTTTAATGAAACTTATAGCTTATAAAACTTATAATTCTTTTTCAATCTGCCTTTTATGATTATCTACTTCTTGATTGAAATACTTCTCCGTCTCTCTTTATAGTAGTAGATTCAAGATTTTGAATTAAGGGGATAAAAAAATAAGTGTAATTGTTTTATCATTAAACTACCTTTTATTTTATTTTATTTTTTTAAATTTGAACTACCTTTAATGTTAACCTCTTTGTTTAAAACTATTTGGATAGAAAAAACTATACAATAGTGTTGACAAGATTCACCAACCATTCCTACAACGATAACATTTTGGTAGCTAGTGGACATGGACAATCAATGGAACTTGTGGTCCTAAATAGCACCAAACTTAAAGGAGAGACATAAAGGAAATAGGACTTTTTTCCTAAAATAATGTTTTCAAAAATTTTATGTTTTTAAATAATATTTTCTCTATCTTTGTTTTTAGTATAATGTGTCTTTATAAGTGATATCAGTAATGACAATTTTATAATTGAAAACGGCATCAGCAATATTAATTTCAGTAATAAAAACATCTATTTTTAAAATTAGCATCAATGGTAACGTTTTTATTACTAAAATTAATATTGCTGATGCCGTTTTTAATTATAAAATTGGTATTACTGGTACTATTTTTAAAAACACATTATATTGAAAACAAAGATATATAGAGTATTATTTAAAAATATAAAATTTTTGAAAACATTATTTTGAAAAAAAAGTCAAAGAGGAATCCTAAAAATAAATCCTTAAAGAAAAATTGTTTTCTGTCGACTTAAAACCTGCATTGGGAAACTCAATCTTAAGAGCTTGATCAAAGACCAAAGCTGCCTCATTCCATTACACTTATCTTCATCACTTAAAATTGCCAAAAGATAAATCCTTAACAAAATAATGTACAATTGACTTTTTTCTCACAAACTTTTATGCGCAAAGTGAGGCCTTGATATTCCCAATCTTTTTTTTAACTATATTAAAGATTTAATTTTTGTTAATCGCACTGAATTTTTTTATTTAAAAGTGTGTATTTAGTTGTTCTTTAATTTATAAATTAGATAATTTAAAATTGATTAATTCGTAAATTATCTATTTTGAGCATTTAGTTGTAAAATGAACTAATATATAAAGTCATAAAATTAAGTTAATATCTAAAATATTAAATAAAAAAACATAAAGATATAGTTGAAATTATATAACTTATAAGTATCATACAAGTTCATGCACAAAAAATCACACAACAATTCTTTTTGTTGAAATGAAATAATTTATAATTTATTAGTTTACAATTAAATATTTATAAATAAGTACTAAATGCCTTATTTTGTTGTATGAGAAAAAAAGAAAAATTCAAAATTAACCTACATTATAACTTTCAATATTAATTTATATTTACAACCGAACATTAAAAATAAAAGAACTCTTTATCAAGAAAAATAATAATAAATGAATATAAATGGCTGAATTCATGAATTAATTCATAATATTGAGTAATCATCATTTAGTGTGACCCACCTTCACCTAAATCCTTAACCCTACTTATAATTTTCTAAACCAAATGACAAAATAATAAAATTAATTGGTGGAATGTAACCCTAATTAGTTAGGGTGGATATAAACGACCGTCCAACAATAATCAAACGACTAATCTTCATCTGACAAACCCGCCCAATAAACTGTACTATAAATAGATACGGATACAGTTAAATCTAATGATTTCTATACCCAATTTTTTTTTAAAAAATAAAAATAAAAATTAAAAAAATTGCTATAGAAACAAACATATATTCACCTGTGCTTCATATTATATATCTCGCCAAAGGAAAAGTGTTCTCTAGAGATCTCCCGGGAACGTAACCACGGCGAATTTGTATTAGTTTACCGGCGAGTTTGTGGTCGGAATGGCATCGGAGGATGTGGTAGGGAAGAGAAGTGAGTCGGCGGTATCGACGATCGTTAATTTGGCTGAAGAAGCGAAGATAGCAAGTGAAGGAGTTAAGGCTCCGACTCGACTCGCTGTCCTCAGCATCTGCAAGTCTCTCGTCGCCGGTGGAGTCGCCGGAGGAGTGTCAGTTCATTCTCTCTGTTTTATTTATCGTTATTCCATTTCTCTCTATGTATTTGTGTGCGTGATATTTTATTGATTCATTAGTTTGTTGTCAAATTCTATTCTAAATTTCTATTTCTATATTTTCCTTCTGGTGTGTAATGTTTAGGAGTGAATGAGCTGTATCCTGTATGTGTTGTTGATTTGCGTTTGGTCTCTTGTTGTTTATAGTTTTGAGTTTACATGAACGACGGATCATGTTGTGTTGATGTTGATTGTGTTATTCATTGATGATATGTATTTGCGCCTTTAGCGATTAGGTATTCTGAATTGAGTGTTTGGTTCAATTGAGTGTCAGTTCATGCTCTCTCTCGTTTTAATTATTGCTATTCCATTTCTCTCTATGTTTATGTTTATGTGTGTGCTCATTTCTTTGATTGAGTAATTTGTTCTAAACTTCTAATTCTATATATTTCTTATGGTGTTTAATGTCTACGGATGAATGAGCATGGTTTGCGTTTAGTCTGTTGTTACTTTACTTTTGAACTTACTGGAACGACGGTTCATGTTGTTGATGTTGATTTTGTTATACATTGATGATCTGAATTTGTGCCTTTGGCAATTAGGTTTTCTGAATTGAGCGTTAGGTTCGATTGTTCTACAAGCATGGCGTTTGATTGTTTCTTGTTTTTGCTGTGCTTTAAGAATTAAGAAGTTTTGGACTTTTGGGCAAATCTGACTTGTCTTCATGCTGTATTCCTATAAAGTTGTAGCCTTGTAGGCTTTGCCCAAGCATTCAAGACTTGTGTCTGGTAAATAAATTGTTATCTTTGGCATTCAATCTTTATGGTACGCGAACTTCACCTATTAGGGATCCGACTGAACATGGATATTAAGTGCTCTGTGCATTTATTCACCAATTTAAAATTAAAATAAAATGGAAAAAAACAGAGGTCTTTGCTTTCTGGAGATCTTGGAAGGAAATTAGATGATGTACACACATATTTAAGAAAATATTGTACTAAAAGCCACCTGGATCCATGAATATGTGCTCCACAAGAAAATATATCAGGGGGAGCAATCAAACCAAAATAACTAAAAAACAACAAATATAAAAGCACACTACAAACGCAAAAAACATACAGTTGGTTTCAGTGTTAGATTGTAAGATATACCTGTACTGCATTTAGTTGCTCTAATTCTAATTCAGTCATTGCACTGCTTAAAACCTGGGAACCGGGGAATTTATTGGATCTTATGTTGAAATCTTGCCCACAAGTGGTTATTTTTAAGCTTCTAACAAGCATGTCTATTTACGTAGGGTAATGTTGAGTTGACATTCTTAAATTTGACGTGAGGGAAAAGTGCCTCTGCATTACTGCCTAAATAGTATTATTGCTAAATCTAATTGTTTGTACATAACTTGCATTCACAAAAGCATGCATGCTGAAAACTTCTATAGAGGTTCATCTTCAGTAAATTTATATGGTGTACTGTGTACATCATCTTGCAGGTCACGTACTGCCGTAGCTCCATTGGAACGATTAAAAATTTTACTCCAGGTAGGACTCCTGTATTTAATCAGTTTATTTTGCTACCTACTGCTTTGCATTCTCAAGTTATAGTTGTTGTATTAAGTTAGCTCTTTACTGAACAACTTTGTCTTTCATTTTCCACTTTTCTCAATGAGAAAACATTATGCAATTCTTGATCTTGGAAAATGCAGGTTCAAAATCCTCACAGCATACAATACAATGGAACAATCCAGGGATTGAAATATATATGGAGAACTGAGGGATTTAGAGGATTATTCAAAGGCAATGGCACTAACTGCGCTCGCATTGTCCCAAATTCAGCTGTCAAGTTCTTCAGCTACGAGGAAGCATCCAAGTACATGCTCCTCTATTTATTTTTCTTCAAATTATTATTCATTTCTAGTGTCATTTTGACCTTATAGGCCAATTGGCTTGCTCTTGAGCAATTTATAATGTTTGACGTTAATACATTTTGTTTTTATTTTATTTATTGTTGTTATTATATTTTGATACACAAGTACCGACAATGCAGCTGATAGCTGAGCCTGTGCCTTCTGCCTTTTGGGTGGCAGGAGATATCAATCAAGCTTAAGATCCCATAATAGTTGTGAATACAACAGTGAGTATATATATATTAATAAACTTGAATATAACACACACAGACCAATAAAGAAGGCATTGAAGGAAGTATGCAGACCGAGAAATAAACTAGAAGAACATGTTGCAGCTTCATGAAAACAAATAAATTGGACTAACGATGGATTTTAATGTTACTAACAATTCCACCAGCTTAATGATCATTTCAATAACTTCTGAACAAGTGCACAAGTATCATGAGTAGTCGGAATCATTCTAAGTAGTCAAATCATCCCAGGTAAGCTCTGATGAGGTTGAATAAATATGTTCAACGTAAATATATCATTATTCATATACTCAAGAGTATCATAGGTAGTCAAATTAATCATTAAGTCGAATGCATCAAATCGATTGTAATGTCAATTCTCTGTAATAAAAACAGAACAGATGGTAAGTTTTACTTTCTTTATGAACACAGTTTAGATTTGAGGATCCTGAGAAGATGTACATATGCTGGAGTTTTGAGGCTTTTCAATTCTCATTAAATATGACTCTCTTGGTGCTGAAACCATAAGATTGTAAATCTTATTTTTCTGATTTTGTTTTTCTCTTGCTATAAAAATCTGATGTGTTTTGTTTTGCATCTTTCAAAGTTATTTAATCATTCCAGTCTTCTGCATTTATCTACCAAACTGATTTCTTCTGCTTGCTCACTGATTTAAATCAAACAGGGGGATTTTATGGCTATACCGGCAGCAATCTGGAAACGGTATGACCATCACTTTCACTGTTTTCTGATACCGCTCTTGTTCTTTTTCAATCTATATTTGGTCCATGTCTACCTACTATGTACATGTGTGTGTTTTTGCCTTATCATCATTACTACTAGTTCTGATGATTTAGTGATATTTTTGCCTTATCATGCAATGATATCTTCTCAAGGCAGGCCGCAGTATTTATGGGGGTCCATTGTTCATCAGCGGACTACTTTGTGTTTTGCACATGTATGTTATATGATGATGTTATTTAGATGTTAATGTAGTGTCAAGTCTGCTTGTATGTTTCCTACATGTGCTTTTGTTTCAGTTGTCTGTTTCTTCATCTTCTCAAGAAATTGCTAAATGTTATCCCAGCAGTTATTGTCCACCATATTATATCTGTGATTGAGGGCCATGTTTACTGAAAAGAGGGCCATGTTGGATTATTGGAAGTTTTACCCGAACTTTATTAATATATTATATATGGTCCTTTCTTTTTTAATAAAGGGAACGTTAAATTTTGAAGGGTAAATGGATGAAAATTTTTCTCATAGCATTTTATTCTTACTAAAAAATGATTTGTCCGTATTGAATACTTGGTAAATCAGGAAGGATTGATTCTCTGGAAACAAATAGTGATTTCAGTAACTACTAAAGTGGAGTGCTTATTTAAATGCCCTGTAAAACGAGATGCTTATTAAGTTCAGAGGGAATGTGTGCACCCCTTGATTTTTCTTCCTTTGGTTTTATAATAATGTGCCATAAAAACACTGCCAGGGGTTGTATAGAGCCCACAAACATATCAACACTACTCATTTTGGTTTGGAAACTTACCACAAAGTAATCATTACAATGGTTCCAGTGTTGAATGTTAGGTTTGTTTTTTATTTTTTAATTTGTCACGGTGGTGATGGTTGTAATAGTTATTTTTCTGTTTCCTTGCAGAGGATGCTGAACTCACTCCTCTTTTACGCCTTGGAGCTGGAGCATGTGCTGGCATAATTGCCATGTCAGCAACCTACCCAATGGATATGGTACGAGGTCGACTCACAGTCCAGGTATTGTGTAGATTTTCCATGTCTATATTCAAATATATGCAGTTTTTCCCTAGAGATGTGCCATGCTAAGTGAAGGTTTTCCATAGAATTCTATTGAGTTTATTGTTACACATGTTACAATACCCTCTACTTATTTACAGACAGATAAGTCTCCTCGCCAGTATAGAGGAATTGCCCATGCTCTTTCAACTGTTCTCCGGGAAGAAGGTCCCCGTGCATTGTATAAAGGATGGCTTCCTTCTGTCATAGGAGTTGTAAGTTGAAGTTCTATTTTTCTCACTACATAATGTCTTTGGGTCCCCTATAACTAATCTTTTATTAATTTCTTAATTTCTAAATGGTCATACATACAGATTTCAGGTTTTAATTGAATATCGTTTTGATGTTCA
The DNA here is from genome assembly GCA_021464415.1 of Lonicera japonica. NCBI lineage: Eukaryota > Viridiplantae > Streptophyta > Magnoliopsida > Dipsacales > Caprifoliaceae > Lonicera > Lonicera japonica. Next base: position 20,587,379 of record CM038470.1, read on the forward strand.
TATACAGCAGCTAGATTTCCGCCTATTTTCCATCTTTTGTGGTGTATGATAGTCTTTTTCATGAACTGGACATACAACCCCATCCAATTCCTCATAAAGCTATAACTTGAATCCTCGCCCCCAAGAAATTGAATTCCATGGAAATTTTTGCATGTATTTCAGTAACAAATTGGCTTTTACTTCAATTACTTTTCCATCCTTTGTTGGTTTGGAAAATGCATTATTCTTCAGGTGGAAAAGGCAATCAAACACCTTCTAATGACATTTCTAGTGGAAACCAATTGCTACCAATTTAGTTCACTAGAATTCCGTTCTTTACAGCCTTTCTTCTGCATGCAATCAAACACACCCTTAGGTTCCTATTTGTAAGTTGAATTTTTCCCATTCATGTCCCCGGCAAATATATTACTCTTCCAGCAAAAGTTCAAATGCAGTACAGATTTTCTTTATCTTTCTTTAGCCAACCATACTACTGCTTGTATCTTCGAGATGATCCCTATGCATATACATGGGTACGTCTGTTTCCATTTGTGTGTGCATATGATCAAAACCTATAAGGAGGGACATCTAAATAAACAAAGGATACCTGAGTGGGAAACTTAAAGAAATTAATTAACCACAACATGCCTATCCATGGTCACATATATTTCTAATGCTTCAACTGATGTCTCAACTATTACTCCCTCTGTCTAAAAAAGGTAGTCCACTTTGACTTTGGTACTTTTTTAGGGAAACAGTTAAGGTCCAACCTAATCAATGGTCAATAACTCATTTTCTAGTGTGAGATATGGCACATTGATTATGTCTAGAAAAGGATATGAGACTATCAGTCTAAGATATCCCAGAAAGGAAAGTGGAACTATCTTTTTGAGATGGAAGGAGTAATGTTTTATTCTTTATCCTTTGATCCAATTATGACCGGTAAATTACCCTTTGAGCCACATCTTTACTAGTGTTGTGTTTAAATGGGACAGACTTTGATCATCTCTAAAAACATAGCATTAAGTTTGGATATTGAATTATTTTTGTGCAAACTATTGGACAGATCTATTGCCTTTTTTGTTTCTCTTAAAAAAATTATTTACTATTAGTAGCTGGATGAATCTGTCTTCTCTTTCCTATGTTAAGACCTGAAATTTATATTGTGGTGTTCTTAGGTACCATATGTGGGTCTCAATTTTGCGGTATATGAATCCTTAAAAGATTGGTTGGTCAAGTCTAGACCATTTGGACTAGCCGAAGACGTTGAGTTAAGTGTAACAACAAAGCTTGCATGTGGGGCTGCGGCTGGAACTGTGGGCCAGACAGTTGCTTATCCTCTTGATGTCATTCGTCGAAGAATGCAGATGGTGGGCTGGAAAGGCGCTTCTTCAGTTGTTACCGGCGATGGGAATATCAAGGCGCCACTTGAATATACCGGCATGGTTGATGCATTTAGGAAAACGGTTCGACATGAGGGCTTTGGAGCTTTGTACAAGGGTTTGGTTCCCAATTCAGTGAAGGTTAGTTTTTTTTTCTAATATTTGATGTTCATCATTATCATCATTTCACTTTTTTAAGAAATACTAACTCTGTCCCAAATTAAGAGTCCACTATTCCTTTTGGGATGTCCCAATTAAGAGTCCATTTTCCTTTTCAACACATAATCAACGTTCCAAAAGTCAAGATAGGAAACAAGTTTTGTTCCAACCTATTGACTGTGATGAAATTAGTGCATTCATAAAAAATGTGAAAGTCAAATATGGATTTTTAATTGGGGACAAAGGGAGTAGTTTGTTTCATTTATTCCATATGTCTCATATTAAGAGGTTCAACAAAATGTCTAAAATCAAGAATCGCGTCTTTAAAATGAATATACCTTATACAAATGACGGGCTAGCCTAGTTGGGGAGACACCCACTTGGACATGGAAAAATCCCAAGTTCGAGTCTCATTGGGGGATTGGGGGGATGTTTGTTGTTTGTAGTTTAAAGGGAGAGACTTAGATAAAAAAAAAACAAAAAAAAATGTATTTTGGGCTATTGATTATTCTAAGGGCATGTCTCGTTGGCAAGCAATTTTCATCGAAAACGGTCCATTTCCTACTTTTATGGTGTTTGACAGAGAACATTTTTCGTTGAAACAAATTCCATATGGGATGACCATATAACCCATTCAATTCCACGCTAGAATTTCAAATTCTCACCTCCCCCCTTATAAATTGAATTCCAGTAAAAAGTATTGCACTCATTTTGCAGACAAGTTGCCTTTTTTACTTCAGACAGCCTTTACTTTCCATCTGTTGGTGTGTGATTGCCTGATTGGCCGTTGGTGCTCCAAAAGGGGGAAAACACATTATTTTCCATGGAAACAATTCCTAGTGACTCAATTGCCTCTAATTCAATTATTTTCTACTCTTTTTCTATGCTTGCAATCACACCCACCTTTATTTTAATGTTTCATATAAAGATTTGACTTTCAATACTGACTTATAATTTGAGAAAGAAGGGAGTAAACTGGAAATAATTACACTATACTACACTGTATTTGACTGACAATACTATTTTTACTCGGTGTAGAAACGTTCTAATGCAATTGCATTATCTCTTGTTCAGGTAGTCCCATCAATAGCAATCGCATTTGTAACTTACGAGGTGGTAAAGGGCATTCTTGGAGTTGAGGTGAGGATATCTGATTGAAACTGAAGAGGAACTTCACGCCTATCTGCCGAACTTCATGCCTATCTATCGAACATCAATGCTAAATTTTGCAAGCAAAAGAAAAGGGACGGAGGAGGTAAGCTATGGGGAAGTATTTTATTTCTTAGTTTTTCTTTAGATTATAATGACATTTAGAAGGCCCTATTCTAGCCCATGTTGATATATTATCCACCCACTGTCCCATGTGTACCCACCATCCTTTTCTTTATGCCTTACTATTAACTATTTGTCATTCATATGAACCAAATACTACCAATAAGGATTAGCACCATTTTAAAACCTTTGCACCTATTATTTGCTGGTATTATTTGTGTGATTAGTTATTAAACACAGAAACAAAGTATTTTTGGGTGTTGTATTTCCCTTTGCAGTGTTTATATTGCTTTCTCTTAACATTTTGAATTTTCTTTGTTATTTTCTGTGTTTGGATCTCTGGCCACCGTGTACTACCCTGAAATCATAATGTAGAACCATTAATTGCACCATTTGATTGTGGACAGAAGTCAATACTGAATTAGATTTGATTGTTAAGTAATTATATCAGAATCATTTATATATATATATATTTATATATATGTCAGTTTATGCCCTGAATGCTTGTTTAAATTAAAAGAACATAACAGCAAAACAAATATCTTTAGTATGGAAGATTTCAAAACCTCAAACTAGTATACAAATTTTCCAAGAACAAACCAACAATGAACACACCAAATGTACTCTCCAATGAATATAGCACAAATAAAAACCAGAGAAAAAAAACTACCTATACAATCTAGTTCGGTATGACGAAACTAAACTGGTTGACCAATCCAACAAGGACCTAAAAAATGTTCCATTAACACGCCTTTCAAAAACCAAACCAACCAATAAAAAATATAACCGAAATCCCAAAATGAACATAATGAAATAAAAAATGATTCACATCTTTTTAAGCCCTTATTTGCCTTCTTGCACCAGCTCTTTTTGAGAGCATTTCTTTGAGATCATCACAGCGATTACGGTGATAGTCTATCCATATACACAACTGCCTTATTGCCTCCCTCTTCTCTTCACCTAAACCCATAATCCCTTTATCTTTTTCGTTCAGCTTTTCTTTGAGTCCTCCCATTTTCACATCCTTTTCTTTCATCCTCTCTTCGAGCTGTTCAACCGATTTCATCAGATTCTCCTTTTCACTTTGGTTGTTTTGCAATTCCATCGTTAATTTTCCAACCTTTTCTCTCAAGAGCGACTCCGCTTCCACTAGCTTGGAAATCTCTTTTTGTAGCTGTTCTTTCTCACCCTTTGTTTTCTTGACCAAACTCTTTACAATCTGAAGCTCATTCAAGATCTCGAAAATGCATGTTTCTATATGCCCGTAATCTTCCTCAAATTTCATAGTAAGCGTATCGATCCCCATAAACGTATCATTTACTTTCTCAGTGATCTCTGCTATAACCTTGAGTTGAGTTTCTTTGTAAATAGTGATTACTCCATTCAATGTATCAACCCTTTCTTCAAGGAAATTGTTTTCTTCCTGGAACTTGTTTTCCTTCTCCTTGTGATTATCTTCCTTCTCGGTCAATAATTGCTCTGTGATTCGGAGCTTTTGGTTCGAAAGCCGGAGCTTTACTTCAAGATTGCGGACATTTTCTACCAATGTGCTGACTTCCTCTGCTTTAATTTCGAGTTCTCTCCTCATGTCTTCAATTGTTTCTTCTGATTCATCCGCTTTACGATCTTTATATTCAAGGCTCTTTTGGAACTCTTTTTCCATTTCCTCCATTTTCCGTTCCGCCGCTTGGAGATTCTCCTGGCACTGTTGGAAGTGAATCTCGAGCTTTTTGTGCTCTTCGCTCAATTTTTCGAACTCGTCCTCCTTTGTTTTTAAAAGTTCCTCTTGATCTGCGATCTTGCTTGCCAACTCTTGTTTACCTCTCTCAATAAGCGTCTCCAGTTGGGTTTTCTCAACATTCAAAGAATCCAAATCTACTCTCAAGCCGTTCATCTGCTCGGTTAGGGTTTCAAATTGAGTTGAGGCTTCGCTCTTTACATCCTCGAGTTGCTTTTGGAGAGAGATGATCTCTTCCCCTCTATCTGTTGATGTTTTCTCCAATTTGCTGTTTTTTTCCTGCAGAGATTCCACTTCATGGATTTTATTTCTTACTTGCTCTTCCAATTCGCTCTTTGTGTTGCGTAGAGAGTCCACTTCTTGTTCCAAATCCTTCACACGTGTCGTTAAGCCTTCCTTCTCTTCCACCATTCTCTGTTCATCCAAAGCTTTGCTTTCCACTTCCTCTTGCAGATTTTCAATCTGAATAAGTAATTCAGAAATTTCTCCACTTTTCTTCTGGCACTCAGTTAGTAACTCAGTTTTCTGAGCAGTCAACGAAGTTATCTCCTCTTGTAGATTGCTGATTTGTGCTGTCAAGGCCAGAATTTGAGCAGAAGCTTCATTTTCTCCCTCTTCCGATTTCTTTTGAAGGAAAGAGATTTCATGCCCTCTTTCCATTAATATTCCTTCCAATGCAATAATTCTAGCCTGCAATCGCTCTTTTTCCTCTTGCAAGTGAACCGCCTCGCTATTTTTACTTACTAGTTGTTCTTCCAGTTCGCTTTTCAGGTTCCGTAGAGAATGCAGCTGCACTTCCAATTCCTTCACTTGTAAAATATACACTTCCTTTTCCTCCAGCAATTTCCGTTCATCAGTAGCCTTGGTTGCCAGCTCTTCTTTCAGAGTTTCCACCTGAATCAGGTAATCCGAGATTTTTCTTGTTTGTTTCTCTAGTTGGATTTCTGAATCGGTTTTTTGAGCACTCAAAGCATTTATCTCCTCTTGCAGATTATTTACTTGTGCTATCAAGGCCGTAATTCGAGCAGAAGATTCGTTTTCAATATTTTCTGATTTCTTCTGGAGAGAATAAATTTCATTTCCTTTCTCCACTAATGTTGTCTCCAATTCATGAATTTTTCCCTGCAGCACCTCCTTTTCCTCTTGTAACTGAACAATTTTGTGGCTTTTATTCCCTAGCTGCCCTTCCAATTCGCTCTTCAGGTTCTGTAGAGAATTCAAGTCCACTTCCAATTGCTGCTTCTGTAAAATACAAGCTTCCTTTTCTTCCAGCAATTTCTCTTGATCTGCAGTCTTGCTTGCCAAATCCTCTTTCAAAGCTTGAATCAGAATCACAAACTCTGATATTTCTGCCATTTGTTTCTCCATTTGGGCTTCTGACTCTGTTTTCTGAGCGATTAAAGAAATTATTTTTGCAGAAGATTCGTTTTCAATATCTTCTAATTTCTTCTGGAGAGAAGAAATTTCATTTCCTTTCTCCATTAATGTTGTCTCCAATTCATGAATTTTTCCCTGTAGCACCTCCTTTCCCGCTTGTAACTGAACAGTTTCCTGGCTTTTATTCCCTAGCTGCCCTTCCAATTCGCACTTCAGGTTCTGTAGAGAATTCAATTCCACTTCCAATTGCTTCACCTGTAAAATACAAGCTTCCTTTTCTTCCAGAAATTTCTCTTGATCTGTGGTCTTGCTTGCCAGATCCTCTTTCAAAGCTTGAATCAGAATCACGAACTCTGATATTTCGGCCGTTTGTTTCTCCAGTTGGGCTTCTGAATCTGTTTTCTGAGCGATTAAAGAATTTATTTCCTCTTCCAATTTGCTGACTTGTGTTGTCAACACCATAATCCGGGAAGAAGCTTCACTCTCTCCATCTTGCAATTTCTTCTGTAGAGAAGAAACTTCATTTCCTCTCTCTACTAGTTTTCTTTCCAGTTCAAGTATTATAGCCTGCAGCCCTACCTTTTCCTCTTGCAATTGAACCACCTCGTGGCTTTTACTTCCTAGCTGCTCTTCCAGATCTCTTTTCACGTTCCGTGTAGAATTCAGTTCTGCTTCCAATTCCTTCACCTGTAAAATATAGCTTTCCTTCTTTTCCAGCAATTTCTCTTGCTCCATGGTCTTGCTTGCTAACTCCTCTTTCAAATTTTGTATCTGAATCAAGTAATCTGATATTTCTTCTGTTTGTCTCTCCAGTTTGGTTTGCAACTCGTTTTTCTGAGCACTCAAAGAATTGATTTCCTCTTCCAATTTGACGACTTGTGCTGCCAAGGCCGTAATTCGAGCTGAAGCTTCACCCTCTCCATCTTCCAATTTCTTCTGTAGAGAGGAATATTCATTTCCTTTCTCCATAATTGTTCTTTCTAATCCAAGAATTTTTCCCTGCAGCCCTTCTTTCTCTTCCTGCATTCTCGCTTCATTCGCCGTCTTCATTTCCAACTCCTCCTTCAGGCACTGTATTTGAAATAAAGAATCTTTCTCTTTCTCCTCGAATTTCTTCATGAGAGTGGAGAGTTCATCGTCTTTCTGTTTTTCGATTTCCCTCTTTTGGGTACTCAAGGAGTCCATATCCAGCTCCAAATCCCTCATCCGGGCCATTGCTTCACTCTTGTGGACCTCGTGCATCTCCCTGTGACTCAAAATCTCCTTTTCTCTCTCACCCAATTTCTCCCTCAATTCACTGGATTCAGTCACCAGTTCTTGAATTTTATCCTGTGCCAGTTTAATCTCATTCAACAGCTCCACCATTTTCAATGACAGAGATTTGTTTTCTTCTTCAGCAGCGTTCTGTGTACGGCTCAGATTTGCTACTTTTTCTTCAGCAGCTTCTAGTTCTAACCGGAGGGCTTCTTTCTCATCTTTTAACTGATCAGTAACAACTCTAAAATCTTCACTGATTTTCTTTCCTTCTTCAACACAGTTCATAGCCGTTTCTTTCTCCAAGATCAAACTATCTCTCTCTTTATTCATATCTTCCATTTTCCTCTTCAAGTTGGCAATTTCAAGATTTGCAGCTTCAAGTTCTTGATTAACACCTTCTGCTATTTTTTGGAATTCATGTTCCACTTCCCCGTTTCTACTGCCCTTTTTTCTTGGAGAATAATCAGAATCTGAATCAGAGCTGGAGGAGGAGGAAGAATCCTTTTCCTTTTTGGAATGAACTTTTTCCCTCAGCTCTCCGGTGAGATGATCATAACGAGCATAGAGCGATTGGTATTGCTTGTGGAAATCCTCAACTAGTTCAACAAGTGGCTCTTGATTTGAGTTTTCTGCGGTGTTGCCATCTTCATCTTTGTCTTTGATCAACTTCAAGATCTTCTGAACTTTGTCCTCAATATCTGCAATTTACAGTAAAAAAATTTAACATAAGACTTAAACAATTGGGATAACTGTCGATGCAATTATAAGTTTGAAAATTGAACATTTGTTTTCTACGGAAATTCAGCTCTAACTCAACTTTGTTTGGGTAGAACCTGGAAAGTTTTATTTATTTTAAGACTCGAAAACTTGGCTGACTATGAGATCCGTTAGGCATAAATATTGCTTCTTGTAGGCTTTTCTCATCATTAAATTGTGTATTCCTATAATTTCATCCCCATTGATGATATTTTTCTTCTTTGGTTGTCAAGCATTGAGAGAGAGAAGCATAACATATTAGGCTTTTGTCAATATTTGACAACCTTTTTCTTTAGGCAGGACTAGACCTTCCTTTTTGAAGGAAAGAAACTTTTATTTTTCCCGCTTTAATCAAAACCTGAGATACTAATTATTGTATTAGCTTTGCAATCTTAACCATTGGCTTAGTATAAAAGGCGACAGAAACCACTTTGGACGATCAAGATTGACCGTCTAATGGGACTCACATAAATATACTGATAACATAGATTTAGATGTAATAGAGGTCCATACTAGATTGAAAAGTTTATGAGTGGGTTATAAATTACTGAAATGCATCCTGCTAGTTAACTGGGACTAAAGAAATAGGATCATGAAGTTTTTCTTGAGAGAAGTATACATACCTATTTTAGTTCCTTTAAGCTCCTCATCTTTTTCAGGATCAATATGACTTCCAAACAATGACTCGATCGATACTCTGAACCGATGCTTCTTCATTTCTTCTTTTGATCTTTCACCAAACTATCCTCAATTGCGCATCATATGCGCTTATTTTTTCCAGTCGCGTGTCAATCTGAGGCAGTCTGTCACGTTTATCTCCAACTCTGAAACCTGCATTTAAAGACAGCACTTTTAACATTCGAATTACTACAAAGCACTACCCAATTACACCCTCTTTTTCTAATTATGAGTCTAATTTCCTTTTGGGACTTAATCAATGTACCAAATTCATGAAACAAATAAGTTTTGTTCTCTCCTATTAATTAGGTTGAAATTACTATACACTTAAAAAAGGGTAAAGTCAAATTGTAGTCTTAACTTAGGACGGAAGCAATATAAACTAGTTCGTAAAACTAAAAGCTTACTGGGTTGGACATCTTATCATATGCCGATGGATACTTCCAATACAAGACTATATAGAACAATTATATATATTATATAAAAGTAAAATGCTCTCTTTGAATGGGGGCTTGCCATTTGGCTTACATTTATAACATTTATCTTTTAATATGTTCATTTTAGTCACCCCCACTCTTACTCTCTTTTAACATTTGATCTTCTTTGCCCTTTTGCTTGCTCTTATTCTCTCTCATAATGTATTTAATTAGTCATCATACAACACATTTAAATTTCAATTATTAATAATAAAAAAAAATCTCTTTTGATAAAAGGACTTAATTCACAGGTTTAAAAAAATTGCACTTAAAATGGTTAGTTAACAAGGCTGACAGAATGTCGGAGTCTTCTGTTCTACAATTAATTGTAAAAAAAAAAAATTATATGCATATATATATAGTGCATTTTTTATACAGACTGGGCTTTTTAACGACAGTTTTTCATCACCAAAACATTGAGGAGATGTTTTTAGCGAAGAAAAACCATAAGAAAAAGTCCAGTCCATAAGGACTGTGGTCCGCACTTTGTGTATATGAGTGTGTTATACACATCATTCTTCAATGATAACATTAGATTTTTGTACTTACCAAGTCTTTTATTCATTTGATTTTAACAAATAAACGAAAAAAAATTACAATTTATTCATAATTAGAATATTTTATGTACTATTAATTTTTTATAATTAATTTATTAAATAATAAAAATATTAAAATATTAATCATCGCGAAAATTGCATGCATGTTCTGTCAGTAAAATTGCAACCCCACAATAAATTGCCATATACAACCATTTTGACAGATGTACAAGGGGGGGTGAGTGCAATTGCTCTCTCATTTATCTCAATTATATGCTTCTGACGTCTAGAAATAAATATAGTAGCTGAAAACTTACAGTAGAATAAATAGTTAGTATCATAAAATGCCAAGTGAGACTATACAACTCTGTTTAATGCAGTGGTCCTAAACCAAAGCATTTTTCCTCATAAAACAGAAAGCATTTGCAATATTGCAATTAAAATCGCCCAACATAGAAAATGAAAGAAACTAAAAAGTTGAAAAAAAATACTATATACAATTGTAGTACGATAATGCTGGACAACAGATTGAACGAGAGCTATTAGATAACAAAATCAGAGGACTAAATTAGTTCAAATGTTCTTTGGTAATCGTTTAGCCTTGCTAATTGAACGAGAACCACTGAAGGACCAGATGAATTCAATGAGTATTACAAATAAGCTAGCTCTTAAAGTAAAAAAATGGGAACTCTTACTTTACAAATTAAACGAGTGATATTAAATTCATTTCGCTAATTCAATACAAACATTTTAAGTTTGTAACTAATATTGATCAAAAGATTGATCAATGTAATTATAGGGCACACAAAACGTTGTCTAGACGGCATTGATAAGAAAAGTAAAATGAATTATCTTATTGATGGAAAAAGTTGGAAAATGATTGAATCATTGTTAAGTTTTATAAGAAGTTGAAAATTGAGATGAGTGCTTTGGTGAGTTATTCTCCATTTTTTATTTTTTTCATGATTTTTTTTACATCTCAAATGAAACTTTTTAAAGAATAACCATACCCCAAATGAAAATCTAAGTGATGTTTTAATATCATTTTTCACACTTATAGTTCAACATTTACGAACATTCAGGCAAACTAATCACATTATTTATCGTCCTTAGCTGTGATTTTTCTTAACCTCTCAAACCTAAATCTTAAATATATTCATATTTTGGGATGTAATAAGTTATTTATTTTGTTTAATTCTAAGTTGAGGGTAACTTTGCATGTGAATCCATGAAGTATTCTTACTAGTTTTCTAACCCGTGCGATGCACGGGCGCATTTATAATTTTATATATATATATATTTTTAATTTTTTTTATTAGATGGACTTTAAATTAGAAATATAATTATTATTTTCAATTGTAGGAGTTTCATAGAAACAAATGAAAGAGATTGAATGACTGCTACTAAACAATAGCATTAAAAATTTAGTACAAGACTCATGTAAAAAATATATATATATATATTAAAGCCTTGTTAAAATTTAATATTATATATATAAATATAATGCAATAAATATAAATACACATGGCAACTAAATATAAACGTATATATATTAAATCTAATAGTATATATATAAGGGTCATGTTAAAGTGTGCCCAAGGGCACATGTTACACACCTATAAATAAAAAGAATTAAATTATAATATGCATTAAAGTATGATAGATTCTCATGCAAATTGTATTATTTTCATTCATAGTATGATTAACAGGTGCCCTAAGGGCACGTGTTATCATTTTCCTATATATAAATATAATTACACGTGACAACTAAACAGCTTTATTAACATTTGAATACAATAAATTCTTTTCACTCCTCTCATTTTAACATTTAATACAATAAATTCTTTTAATACAGTAAATATAATTAAGCGTGGCAACTAAAGAGCCTTGTTAACATTTAATACAATAAATTCTTTTCACTCCTCTCATTTTATATATATATATATATATATATACTATTATATAATACTATTATAATAAATAATATAGATTATTAAGACAATTAATATAGTAATTATTAAGAGAGATAGTATTAAGTATGTTATTATTACAGTAATTATTATAACAATTAATAAGAGAGAGGGTATTACTTCTTCTGTAATACTATAATAGTATATGATATATATATATATATATATATATATTTATTATTATTTTTTTTTGACAGAAACCTGGAGAACTATCAAGCAAAACCAGCAATATCAGAATTTAGAAAGTTCTCCAACTGCTCCTCTAACCACTCGAGCAACTATGAATTCTAAAGCATACTGATACTTTAGATCTAAATATTAACTCTGCATGTATTATATATAATATTCAAAACTAACCTAACTAGTATATTCAAGCTTTGGATAAAGACGAAAAGCAAATAGATTTTTTTAATTTAGATGTTAAATTTTAAACAAATAGTATATAAATTAATGTGTCAATTATTAGATTGATTCTGATAAAAATAAAAATAATTTTTTTTTCCAAGATTGATACAGTAATATTATTTCAACTGTTTTCTACTAAGCCTTGACCAAGTTCTTGACCAGAATCTTTGTCCCAAATTTAATTGAAATCTTGCAGTTCCCAGAGTTTAACCCCGTACGCACCACTATTATCCGGGCCATCTGAGACCAGTCTCTGTCTTATTTTATTGAGTAAATTATACTAAAGGCCACTGAATTATTGAATTGTTTCAATTGGCTCACTAAATTATTAATTATTTTATTTCACCCACTAAATTATTCAATTGTTTCAATTTAGCTATTAAACTATAATTTGTTTTAATTTACTCACTTAACCATTCAGTTATTTTAATTTACCTATTAAATTATTCATTTGTTTCGATTTACCAATTATACATTAGTTACCCAAATTTATGCACTCCTTTATTCACACAAACACACACATACAGAAACAAATTAATAGTTTAGTGTGTAAATTGAAATAATTGAATAATTTAGTGGGTAAATCGAAATAATTTATAATTTAATGGCTAAATTCAAACAATTGAATAATTCAATGAATAAATTAAAACAATTAATAGTTTAATAACTTAATAACTTAATTGAAACAACTCAATTATTTAGTAGCTGTGGTATAATTTACTCTATTTTATTAGTGTGCGGACCACTAGTTTCTGGCCATTTATGTCCCCGGCTCATCTTTTCTAACTACCACAAGCATGTAAATTTGATGGGTAATGGGGTCAAGAATTAATAATGGGAGGCCCAAATTTATTGGAAAAGCTTTTTCTAAAAGAGCAAAATTCATAATTATGAAATTAAGATGATAAGTTGAAAAATAATTAAAAATATTATAAAATTTGTTATAAGTTGAAAAAAGAAAAGAACGATTTGTTGATTTATTATCTATCTTTCCTCTTATCTAAAACAATTTTTCTTTTTACCTAATGCCCAAAGAGCTTGATTCCGGGAAAAATTAAAAAATAACTCAACCAATCAATTATATCTTAGTCCAACTTTTTGTAACTTTAGCAATTCTTTTAATCATTTTTTAATTTTATCAAACACATCCTAAGAGATCACTATTTTTTTTAAAATTGCCCAAAATTAAATGCACATGCTTTTTTAGTACTTGATGTACCAAACCTAACAATATTGTACACATTTTCTTTTTCACAATTAACTGAATTTAGACTAGCGTATGACTGAGAAAGTCAAACTGGAGACAAGACAAATGAATTTACAGTAAGGAGTTCACATATTAATCATGTAACATCATTTTATTTACATAAATTAAACAGATTAGAGTTCTTTTTAATTAAACAAATTAGTTCTTTTTATAACAGCTTAATTATCAATCAGTGCGCATGATGTCAGCTAAACCTGTCTAATCGCTACCAAATAACATAATACAACGGCCAAATTTTGAAGTCTTAAAAAAAGACAGCTAAGAATTCCAAAAGGTGATCTGTTCTTTTTGTAAGCTCTATCGAATAGCGCTTGATAAGTGACGTCGTATCATAAACTTAAAGCAATAGACACGTGCTCTTTTTGTATTTTATCTTAAAATTTTCCAAAACTGAATTTATATATCTCAAACGCTCACATCACATGCTACTTGCAATCTTATAACTCTCTTCTTATTAACGAAATTAACTTTTATTTTTTTTAATAATTCAACTTATCAATTGCTTAAATAATTAAGTACATCTTCAAATGAATAATGCAATTCAATGTTATCTTAAACATACTCAAATTTATTTTTTGACTTGTGATTGAAAAATGGTAACATAAACTAAACTACAAACTTGATTTATCACCATTCATAGACTTGCGAAAAGAAAGAGCCCAATAATTACATGTACACAATTGATACACAAACAAATATGATAATATAAGACACCCTCACTAAGAATATGCAAACAAGTATCTCAATTGCTTCAAGATTTTTAGGGTGCATTTGAAGATAAATTTAAAAATTATCAAAAATAAATTAATTTTTATTCAAAGTAGAAAAAAGAGACAAATAATTTAATATAAGATGTTCACAAATTTTTCTTCAAATATTGGATTCTGTTTCTAGATTTTTTTTCCCTTCTAACTTTGTAATAATAAGAGAGAGTAAGAAGTAAAAAATTGAAATGAGTAGTTTCTGTATCTAAATTTCAGCAAAAAAAAGGAACATTGAACATGAGCTTTTACCGGTGGTCAATAGAATCCAGAAAGAACACAGCACTACACCCCAATCATCGCCTGCCACCTTTTACTTTAATATCAACGTAGCAACCAGAAATTTCATGGTAGATTTATATATTTATTTTAAGCTCACCTTAAGAACGCATGTTAACAATTTATTTGTATTTATAGTAAAAAAAAGTTTAAATATATATTTATTTAATAAAACACAGGTTCTCACGCGATTATACTTTTTCTTCATGTATCATTTCTTTTATTTTATTCATTTACCCCAAAAAATGAGAGGATTCATCATCATCGTCATCTTCACAAGAAATTTATGACTAAACAAAGATACAGATGGTGTGAACCTGTAACAACTAATTCATCTAAGATCAAAAGCGAAGGGAAAAAAAGGGAAAGGAAGAGGTATACGATGGTAATATAACTTCACCGAACTGAAGTTATATACGACAGAGAACAGAGACCAACACCAACTTCATCTAAAATTGGTCAAACAACTTTACTAAACCTCGAGAAAGTACGAATTAGACTTCAAATCGAAACAAAAGCAAGGTAATATACAATCAATCTGAGTTTAGGTTAAACGAGTTTGATCTACGCGATTCAAACTCGTTTCAACATGACAGAAAATTATTGATCCAATCATTAACGCACAGAACACATACATCAAGTAAATGAAACTCGTAATTATTCAAATTCAATGGAACCTCAAATAACTCGAAAATACGTACAGCTCTAAACGAAACATCTAATTATAACACTTCAAGCAAGAAATCGAATATCAAGCAGAGAGATTGATTTTTCAATAAACGAAAGTGTATTAACTATGAATTGGAGTTATTTAAGCTTAAATAATTGATCAATCTGCAAGTAATTGTAACTCGTAATTATACAAATTCAATCGCATCAAAACTTCAAATGACTCGAAAATTCAACTCAAACGTAGCTCGAATCATCAGTTCTGGCAAGAGATCGTAAATTAAGCAAAGGGAGATTTTTCAATCGATGGAAATATATTTTAACTATGAATTAGAGTTATTTAAGCTAAATTAATTGATCGATCAAATTATGCAAAAAGAAGAAGAAGATATGAATCAAAATCAACGTAAAAAAAAATAGTTGAATCAAAGGAATTACCTCAGGATCAGGGCTTGAAAACTCGAAGTTCAACGCGGAGAAACCTCGGTCACAGATTCCAAAAATGGAGAGAGGGCCAAATTAATTATCCAAATTGAGGTGTGAATAGAGAGGGAGAGAGAATAATGATGTGAAATGAATTGTTAATTTTGAAAATGAGAGATTTCTGTTTTAAAAAACCGAAATATAGATGGCTTTATTTTTGTCTGGTGCAGAGCCACAATGTGACCCAAACGCAACTGGGTCTTCTGTGAATGTGAGATGGAATCTCTGGAGCGCTTGTTTTCTTTCATAAAGGTCCTTTCTTTTTGAGGTTATTACAAAATTGCCAATACGCAATTGGGTTTTTGTTTCATTGATTTGAGTGGGGTAAAGCAATGTACAACTTAAACTTTTTTGTCCACTTATTACACAATTATTCAAACTTTCTACATCACTATGAACCGATAAAATAGAATTTTAAACGTGAATATATCCAAATTCAGCTTAGTATATTAGATTAAGTTTCTATTTAAGTTGGTTAAAAATAAGTCATTCATGTTAAAAGTAGGAGTAAATATTATTAATGGTCATTAAATTATTAGCAAATTTTATCAATGATCACTATATTTTATTTTGTTACAATCAAATTATTAAACTTTTAAAACATAATACCCGCGGCCACTCTGTCAAATCTCACCGTTAAATTTTAATGAAACTATGTCATATGCGAAATGTTAGTCATTTTCCTTTTCTTTTCTCCTTTCCCTTTTTTCTTGGGTAGTGTTATTTACACCAATCATTTCTGTCATAAACACCCTCTAGTCACAAACACCACCAAAGGTAAATTTCTAATCACTAATATCTCTTAAGACTCGACTAATGAAATGTGGGTGCAGATGCACGCACTCGCCTCACTTGAGGAGAGTTTGTTTGTAATAATTCGCCTAACATCAGGCAATGAATTACTGGAGTATTTTTCAAATAAAATTCGCCTAATAAAATGTAAGTGCACTTACATAAACTCGGCTTATATGAAGAGAGTGTATAACTAAACACTCACCTAACATCAAGCAATTGAGGGGTTGTTTGTGACAAATAAAGTTATGTTAAAATGTGTTTTTAGTTAAATTTTAGAGGAGGTGTTTGTGACAGATTTTAGGGTGTAAATAACACCACCATTTTTCTTTTCTTTTTTTTCTTCCCCAATCTTCTCCATCCAAATTCAGTAAGCAAATTCTTATTTCTTCTTTTCTTTTTCTCATATTCATCCTCCCTTATCATATTCCATCATGCGGGTCACCATGCCGCCATACACTCCGAATCACAAACTCGGCCCTTATTAAGATTTGGTTTTATTTTTTCTTTTATTTAATAGACTCAAAATTCAGCTCGGGATAAACATGCCAGCAAGAGCCGGATACATCCCCGAAAAAAGGAAACACTGATGTTTCTCGAGGTATACAACGTCGCAGTATACCTAGGCGTGATCGACATATTACAAGACTATACCTAGCCGTGATTCTTTGTCCATCTCCACCATGGACCCTAAGTTCTACTCCAAGCACTTTTCAGAATTTGTTCAAAAAGTATTCCCTTTAAATGTTGTAGTGTATTGAAAAAAGAACAGTAATTCTGACCCCAAAAAATTGATGCTTGCTAATTGGGGGGTTTTGTATACCAAAAAAATTGGGTGGGGGGGGGGGGGGGGGGGTTATTTGGTGTAGAAGGATGATGGTGGTGGTGGTGGTGGAAGATGAGAGGAGAGAGATGAGGTGTAGTGGCCGGATATGAAAGGTAAGAGGGGGCATGGTGGACGGAGATGAGAGGAGAGAGAGCGAGCGTGGTGGTCGGCTGGAGATGAAAGGAGAGACGGTATGGTGTCGGAGTAGGAGAGGAAATCGGAGAGTGGGAGAGGAAGAAGAAGTAGTGGAGAAGAGTTCCTCGGAAGAAGAAGCGGTCGGAAGAAAAAAGGGAAATGAAAAATGAGATGAAAATGACTAAATTACCTCTAACTTTTCGCACATGACATTGTTTTGTTAAAAACTAATGGCGGGATTTGACGAATGGCCATCTGGTAGTATGTTTTAAAAGTTTAATGAACCGATCATAGCAAAATGAAGTATAGTGGTCACTAGTAAAATTTGCTAATAGTTCAGTAGTTATTGATAGTATTTACTCTAAAACTAGTTTATAAACATTCTTGTGACTTGACATTTCAAGAATTATGTATCATAAGAAGCATATCATATATGCATAACCATTGGACTAACCCTTCAATCTTTTTATGATGCATAGTTTTTGCTTGATAATTTAAAAAGTATAAGCATTTTTACGCAACAAATTACCCACAGAACATAACTTGTGATGACTTGCAAAAGTTGTGATAGTGTACAAAATTGAAGATAACAAATGTAACTGCAACAAATGGCTAAATTAATGCATTTTTCTACAACTAACAAAGAATTATATGTTGCTGTTAAACATTAATGCCCTATGAAAAAGCAATTTCCAATGCTTAAACAACTCTCATGTAGAAATCATTTCTCAATTTTCTCGCCTTTCCTCGCAAAACTTTAATGTTGTGAATGTGAGCCCCACTTTAATTTTTTTTTTTTTTTCACATTTCACTCTTTCAAAAAATATCATATCATTTTGCTTATACATATTTATGTGTTTACCGTCCATGTCAACTTGGCTGTGCTTATTATAAATGGGTGATTTTATATACACCCCCATTTTTAAGCTTTTTTTTATAGGAGCTACTAAAATATTAATTATTTAGTGTTGTGACTATAAATTAGGGGTTGGTTGTCCCAATACATAAATGTCAACATTCGGTGGCAATTTATCGAGTTAGATGTTAAAATTCGGTAACCTTTTGCTGATATAAAATGTTAGTGAAATATTTTTAGAAATTGATTTAGCTAAAGTTTGCAGAATGTCAAGTTGGTAGAAGGTTACCGAATCAAATGTCAAAGTTTGGCATGGTTACAAGACATCGACTCGGTGCTGAAATTTGGGGTGTCACCATATGGGTGCCATGATCAATAATTGTTAAATTGTGATATTAATGCTATATTAGTATCTTGGCTACAAAATCGGGGTGCCTATAACATCACCCATTATAAATAAGTGGAGAGATAGAGTTCAAGGGTTCGAGAGCAGGTACGTACCAACAACAATAACAAGCAAACAACAATCTATTTCGAAAACCTTGCTAAAGAAACTTGAGATAAAAGTCTGAAAGTAACAATGCCAGAGAGTGTACACAATTTGTTAATATTTGTTGTATGCATATTAATTAATGACAAAATCACATGTACTTCAATAAGTGTATATTTCGCTAGTTTAGAAATAATAGTGTTATTATTGCCAACGCAATTATAAATTCTACATAAGCAATGTATCATGTTTCAAGCATAATGTATAAAAACATAATGCAATAATTATTTTAACAATAGTCATCTCAACTTTGGTAATAAATCTCCTTTCAAAAAACGTGCAAGTTTGAAATAATATATAGATCTGCCAACATCATAAACTATAGTTTTGCTATAAGAGTTAAGCTATATACTCCTTTTTTTGTTATTTCTATAAATTTCTATACGTGACATATTAGACAATATTTTGTGGCAATGGGAGAAATATAATGTGTGTTCTTAAATGCACCCACAAAATCAGTTTTCTCACCCCAGTGTGAGAATACTTTCTTCTCACCCCATCAAGTCTTTAAAAAATCTTGCACTTCACCCCAATGGTGGGGTGAGTTTACTAAAATAATGTAAAGACGATAAAGTTTTGTCGCTAAAAGTAAAAACATTAAATAATATTAAATTTTTCATTAATATAAGACATAACAAAAAAAGTTTACATTGTTCTTAATAAATTTCATTAAAAATTTCATCTAAATAGTACCTCTGAAGACACAAAATATTAATTATAATAAAAACAGTTTTAGCAATTATATGATATTTCATATAATCTTTTATTATTCATTGCTCTTAAATAGTTATTATTCATATTTTAAATTTGTTTACAAATTTTATTTTTATCAAATAAGTAAATATAAGTCTTAATTCACTACATCAAAAATATTAAAAGATCAAAAGCTCTGTTCCATATATATATATATATAGTATGTTTGATATATAAAAGAAATTTGAAATATTTACTCCGTTTTCAATTAAATTTAGATCATCCTTTAATTTTTAAGCATTTTGGAAAAAATTATTAGTTATTTTCAACACAATTATTAATAAAACAAAATTAAGTTAATTTTTTTTATAATATGAAAATTTAAACATTAATTATAATTAAAGAAAAGCCCAGAAACGCCCTTAAGCTAGTTTTTTCTTTATTAACTTTTTTTATACATACGTAAACTCTCTCTCTCTCTCTAAAACGTGCATGTGAGCGATATGGAGTAATAATTTAGGTTAGATTGCAAAGACCTAGTGAAGCCGTTGAAGTTAACTAATTAATTAACAAGAGTAATAATTAAGTCTTATACTATATAAATATGTCTTAATTAACTACATCAAAAAATTTAGAAGATCAACTTTATTTTTATCAAAAATATTAGAAGAATGACGACGGAGAAAAAAAAAACTCACGGAAAAAAAAGTGAATAGTGATGAATTTTTCCAGTATTCTTAAATGCATCCACAAAATCCGTCTTCTCACTCCAGGTGTTCTTAACTGATTTTTTAACGGCTTAAAATCACTTTCTTCTTTCCTTTTTAAAAAGTTATCTTTGTGAAAAAGGGAAAAATGAATTGGAAAAATACAATATTTTTCATAAAAGTAAATCATTTATTAAAATAGTATGTTACTTTCGATTTCTAAGAAATTTAATTTTTTGGAGACTTAAGAAAACGATTTTCTTGCAAAATATTAAAAGGATGGAGATTTTCTCACCAAACTATTTTATTTTTCACTAATTTTTTACGAGTAATTTTAAGAATTTAAATATTGAAACAATAAAAGTACAATATACAATACATATATATATATATATATATTATTTATAACATATTAAGCACATGCTAAGACAAACATTTTTTTTTATCTTTAACATTCGATAGTTTTAATAAGCTCTGCATGCAAGCACAAATAAAAAGATTGAATAAATTAAAAAAAATCATTAAAAATGTTATTGTGCCGGACTAAATAAAAATAAAAGTATAGCACTTAATATAAAAGTGTGAGAATATTCATTATAAGTTTACATTTATGAGATGTATGTAATTAAGTGAAAATAATAGATATTTGTTTGTTGAAAAAATGAATTTTTTAATTAACTTTTAAAATTTTAAGTGAGTGAGAAGACAAGTTAGTGGCGATTTTTTCAAAGTATAGAAAGCGGGGTGAGAAGAAAGGATTTTACGCAATATTTTAGGTTAAAATTAACATAACTTTGACTTTTGGTAGGATGAAAAGACCGATTACATGGGTGCATTTAAGAACACCCAATATAATTCATCGTATTGAAACAAAACTGTTCCATAAAAAGGGAAGAGACAGAGAGAAAACTATTGCTAAAAATTGACCATTTTGCCCTTGTCATGTTTACATTTTTATAGTTTCTTGAAGAAAATTTAAATATCATATCCTTTATCTTCATGTTCCATATACAATTTCCTTATCCATTTAAGAGAAGGAACAAATGCTTTAATGAACAACCAACTTCCAAAAATGACAAAATTTTAAATAAAATAAAAAATAAAATTAGTATCCATTGAAGATATTGTCTTTTTGAAAGGGTGCTATTATTTACACCCCTCAATTTTGTCACAAATACCACCATTGTCACAAACACCCTTTTATATCAATTTTTTGTCACAAACACCCACCACCTAATTTTCACCTAATTAAATGTTAATATAAACATTAATTAAAATTAAAATGACTTAACATTGAAAAGGAAGAAAACATTTACGTCTCACATTCTCCTTCTCATCTTTCCCGTTCGTAGCTCTCCCAGTCGTCTCTCCACCCCGGAGCTCTCCCAGTCGTCTCTCCACGCTGAAGCTCTCCCATTGATGACTGATAAGAACCTTCTCCCAAGCTTCCCGCTTGTCTCTACACGCCGAAGCTCAGCCATTGATGACTGATAAGAACATTCTCCCAGCTCCGCGACTATTCTTTTAGGTATGTGCTCATCTCCTATCTCCCATTCTTTATATTTGTGATTTAGGGCTTTTTTAGTTGTGTATTAATGTGATAACTATTAAATTGATGCTTCTCCTTCATGATGACTGATGATTGGAGGTATATTGTTTTGTTTATGTTATTAAGAACACAAATACCTAAAAGATCGTATTGAGGGAATGACGGGTGCGAACATTTGGACAGTGGACCCACCTCAAAGATAAAACTTGGAATTGGAATTGAATGATCAAAGAAGTTAATGGCTTTTGCTTTAGAACCGACATATATTCTGGCTGGCTGGTGCTGTTTGATTGGGGGTGATGTGAATTGTGGCCACATTGTTTGTGTTCATTTTCTTCTTCTTTTTCTTTTTGGGTGTTTCTTAAGCTTGAATGAATAATAACAAATAAGAATAATGGTAATAAGATTGGCATCTCTGATCTAAAGTGGAAAACGGTTGATATACGGAGTACATTTGCCAAACCCTTGATTTTGGAACACAGGAAGAAACTTGAAAATAATAAAATCAATAATTTAGTCTGTAATTGTAACTATATTTAGCCAAGGCTTGTGGTGGTGGTGGTGTCTTTGTTCTTTATGATTCTTTATGATCTTTAATATTCAGAGGTGTGTCCAGATATGAATGACAAAAGTGGACTTTCAGGTTTGTTTAAGATGAAATGCAACCAATATGCGAAATGTTTTCCTTGGCGCAAGCTCGTTTATTAAATTTTTGTGTTCGTTCCTGTTCTTAATTTACATGCTACGACTATTTTTCGACTGATCGATCGGTACAGTTGAGATTCAGTTGTTTTCTTAATGCTACATTTTTGAAGGCTACTATGATAAATTTCTTTAGGGGTTTTGTTTAACGCGTCTTCTTGTTATTGCAAATTCTGTTTATGGACTGCTTTGTCCTTTGTTCCATAAGCTGCCTTCTTCTTATGGTGCTACCAAGTGTTGCAAGTGAAATTATTTTTAGTCGGGTGATGACCAATAAGGAATCCACCAATATGAAGCTAGTTTTATTTGTGAAAATAGACTCCCGATCCAGAGCACTACTATAAAGTTACATTAGTCGCTCTTGTTTTATATTAGAAAAATGATACATAGCTCAAAAGTTCGAATTTAAAAGTTTGCAAGCTGTTTGAAACTATGCATAGCTACTAAAATCTCTTAGACAGAAAGTAAAATATTACATTATTAAGTCATATTACACTTACGTTATCCTATATAAGTCTGTTCATATATATTCTATTTTATTAATGTTGAATTTCTTTGTTTTAGGCATGACTCGGAAAACAAACAATACGTTCGCAAGGGGAAAGGAAAAGCTACACCCACTGAATTAGCAAGTCCTGTTAGTGATTCTTCGCCGTATACTCCCGGTTACTCACCAAGTCAAACCCAAACGGAGCACCAAGCCGAAGAAGTGGTTCCGGAGGCCCCCGTACATGATGTAGGTGAAGGGTCTAGCATTGCTTCTAAAGAAGATGACGGTGGGCCGGTGGACAAAAGTGTTTTGACAACGTTTAAGGATCATATTGCATATGCTATTTGGAATGGAGAATTGGTATTTATTTACTTAATCAATATTCTAGTTTCTATATAATCTAAGTATTCAAGTATTACTCTCTATAAACATGTATATAATTGTTACTAATTATTTGAATTAATGCAGGAAGGAACTAGGAAATTATACACTAGTTCTCGCTGGCCAAAGTTTAGTCTTGGGATTTGAGTAAGGAGGTTGATGCAGTGCAAATTCGAGTAAAAAATAGTGGTTTTTCACCATTGATAGATCATAACTACCGTTGCTTCGACTACGTTGCTATTTCCGCATTTGTTGAGCAATGGCAGCCCGACACGAACACCTTTCATCTCCCATTTGGTGAGATGACGATCACATTGGATGACGTGAGAACCATCCTGGTGTTAAGGTCGATGGATCTTGTTTTAATTCTGAGGAGGGAGGAAAAGACATAGGGAGCTCTACAGCGATTGACCTGGTTGGCAAGTAGTTTGGGTGTTACAAAGGAGGAGGTGAGTAAGGAATGCGATAAAGCCTTTGCAGTGAAGCTAGATTGGATTAAGTTGGTGTGTAAGGGTCGAGCTACGAGTGATTCGACGGAGGAGGAGTTGGATCAATGTGCTAGAGGATATCTTCTATACTTGCTGGGATGTGTCATTTTCCCAGATAAGACAAAAACGAAGGTGTCTGTTTACTACTTAGGGGCCTTCAAAGATATGAAGAAAGTGGGTGAAATAGCATGGGGGAAGGCCATTCTAGCACATACATACCGGCAGTTGGGACTTGCTTCGAGATCCGGAGTGAAGTCGATAAGTGGATGTTTGACTCTTATAGTGGTACATTATTAGTCTTATTCTCTCAATTGCTTATCTTATGGATTGTCTATTAATTGTTATTTTTTGTCTTGTTGTGAATATAGGCATGGATTTTTGAGCACTTCAGTGATTGCCTACGCCCGGTACCTAACACAGAGTACAAGGAATCATTACCGCGGATGTGTAGATGGAAAGCTCAGCAATGCAGTGGTGATACAGACACAGCCATTATATCCTTACGGGAGAGACTAGATGACTTAACTGAAATAGAAGTAAGTTCTTACTTTAATATGTAACTTTTGCTTTATTTATTATATATTATCTATTATAAATTGATCGCCCCTTTTCCTCAACAGGTTTGTTGGGATCCGTACAAGGATAATAGAGATGTCCACCCGTTGCACGAGGTTTCTTTTTATACTGGTTAATCATATCGTTCGATGTCGTCGAGCCTATTATCCGGAGCGGATTTTAAGGCAATTTGGACGAGTACAAACGATTCCAACAATGCCAATGATTCAAGCCGCAAGTGTGACCCGAGGAAAGACAAGTCAAGCATACAAGCTTATTTATAGTGTGAATCGCTGGCAACAAGATAATTGGTGCAATCATTTATTGAACGAGCAGTTACGTTCTGTACTTGCCAAGTTTCCTTGGGAATGTGATCCCAAGTATATGGAGTGGTTCATGAAGATCACACATCCATACATACAGCCCTCGGAGCAAAGAACTACGGTGAGAAGGATGCGTGGGACGCAAGAGGTTATACAATCCAAGTTGGTAAAGATCGACCATCTCTAACAAAGTCATATACATTTATATTATTTGATATTTATGTCTAAGTACTAATGGTGTAATTCGTGTTAAGCAACAAGTAGCGGTTGACGCTGCATTATCGTTGGTAGAGGGAGCTCTCTTTGGCGGTCAAAGCCAGACATGTCGGCAATTGTTAATAAAGTCTATGACATCCTTAAGTTACAAGAACGGGGATTATGAAAATAGTATGGGGTGAGCGTAGATCAAAAGACTAGAAGATCTATCGCCAACAGTATCTACTCCCGGACGAGCCAAAGCCCCGCCAAGGAAAAAAGTCAAAGAAGTAGTTGTGAATCGTATTTTGCTAGTTTAAGTTAAAGACAATGAACTTCTTGAGTTTATTGTTTTTTTTTGTATAAACCTCTTAGGTAGTATGTTATATACTTTAAAAAACTTGGGTTAATTTGTATGAACATCTTTTGGTAGTTCGTTATGTAATTTTATAAACTTGGGTTATTTTTGTATGAACCTCTTTTGGTACTAGTTTTAGTTTAATGAAGTTTTTTATATTAGTGCATCATACACTACTTGATTGTTGATTTGCATTGATGGTTTATTCAAAATCTGGATTGTCCAGGGATAATAGAAATATAGATATGTGATGTGATATACTACTTGATTGTTAATTGATGGTTTTTTTAAAATTTGGATTGTCCAGGGATAATAAAAGTACAGGTATGTGATGTCCAAACCTGTCATTGACTCACCTAATGATAGGTGAGTGTATTCACAGACACTCACCCCATATCAGGTGAGTGTCTTTCAAGAGCCTCGCCTAATATAAGGAAATGGAGTGAGGAGTGTACTGGTGTGTTTTGAAATAAGACTCACCTGATGAGAGGTGAGTGTATTCACATCCACTCACCCCATATCAGGTGAGTGTCTTGCAAGAGCCTCTCCTAATATAAGGAAATGGAGTGATGAGTGCACTGGTGTGTTTTGAAATAAGACTCACCTGATGACAGGTGAGTGTATTCACATACACTCACCCCATATCAGGTGAGTGTCTTGCAAGAGCCTCTCCTAATATAAGGAAATGGAGTGATGAGTGCACTAGTGTGTTTTCCAAATCAGAAGAAAGGTGAGTTAATTCACACATTAATAAGAGATAATTGTTACTTCATTAATATCACAAAAGTTACATATAAGATGTTGAAACATTCAATTCAACCTAACTTTACAAAAATACTTACACGAGCTTTACATTTTCAATTAAAGCCAACTATACAAAAAAATTAGATATATACCGATATATACATTTTAGTTGTACCCATCTTCACAAAAAACATAGGACTTACTATGCGACATGTACGCATAACAAAAAAGAACAAAAGTCTGAGCAATCATTAATCTTGGACTATGATTGGTGAGTCTTTTATTCTATGATCGGGTAGATATCCTTCTTTATAAAATTGAAGTCTATCGGCAAAAAGTTGCTCCCAAGCAGCTGCCCCAGGAGTTCGAAGTACATTCCACATGCTAGCAACGATGGGGAGCGGGGCATTATCTTTCAAGGTAACGCTAACAAAGTGGTTATTGCAAACAAGTGCAATACAGATAACACGAACTTCATTACCCTCCACTGGCGGCTCAGCGTGAGGAAAGAAAGTTAGACTTCCCATATTTGATAAGAACACAACTATACAGTTGTACGCCGACGCTGTGATAAAGCCCGCATCAGGCATGCACATCCAATGTTTTGGGTCTGCGACTTTGGGTAAGAAAAAATCAATTCTAGCTCGATTTTCAATGCAAAACCAATTACCCCACACGGCATCATAAAGATCCTTGTGTCGACCAAGGTCAGTTAGTAAATCATATCTCACAATCTTCCAATCATGATCATCATTATGCCATCCCATTTGTTTTACAATGCATCGAAACCCACAATGGACGTCACCGGGAACATTTTCTATAGACGCGATGAATGGATGCATGAAGGTGGGGATGTATTGCATATAAGCTTCGAATTCCCACTTTGTCGTCCTATCAAACTCGGCCTTCTTCTTTTTTACGACTAGTTTCTTCGGCTTTGACACTTGAGAAGATTTATCAGAAATTGTTAATTCTTTTTCCTCATCACCCGTTTTCGCGTACTCAAAACCCGAGGGATTCCGCTTCGTTGAGGATTCATGTTTTCTCTCCTTTTGACTCAATTTTCTTTTTAACGGTATACCTTTGGGAATGACTGGAGTTGGTTCTTTAAGTGACGCCATGTATGGCGTGGCAAGATCTTTTAATTTCGGTAAAATCACCTTTTTTTCGTCCGCCGTCGATTGATCAAACAATTTTTTTAATAAAGTCATCTCGGCCGTTTTGAAAAGATCTTCTTCATCAGCTATATTTGGTAAGATTATGAGCCTTCGCCAATGTTCATCAATAGCCTCCAAGGGAATAGGCCGATTCGCACGACCATATTGTAATAACTCATGCGCACAAGGCAATCCATAAACTGTACGAACAACGTGATCACATACAGATGGATCTAAACCAATTTCGACTGACCTATCTTTCTCCATCTTAATTATGTCTAAAGCAAACAATGAAACGTTCCCCCTGAGTTCTTTGAAATCGTAACCGTGATGTCTTACCTTGACAGACCCAAGACTTCTCTCAAAAGAGGCTTCGACTTGAGTAAGTTGTAGTTGTAACATATTTGCCATCCCGGCAAAAACAGTTGAAAAAGAACCTTCGCCCGACTCAAGATGCCTCTTCAACTTGCCATGTGACCCTTCGGCTCTATTCGTTGTTCTATTACCACGATGTCTTATCTCGTTAGTCCATGCTACCACGAATGCTTCTTTATGAACATACCAATTACTCAATAGCCTTTGGAAACTCTTTCCAATCTTGATTCAACTCTCCCCATCGAGTGAAGAACTCTTCTCTTGATGTTGCCATCATACAATAACTCCAATCACGAATGAAAAGTTGCCAAACGGACCCGCTTTGAAAAATATTTTTACAATTTTGTTCCACATTTTTTGAAATATGGAACGTACATAGCATGCGACGGGCTTCGGGAAAGATTTGTCGAATGGCATTAATACATGCAAACTCTTTATCCGTTAAAAAAACACTTGGGAGTTCATGGGCATCAAACAACATCCTTAACTTTGAAAGGGCCCAAACATAATTATCCTCCAATTCCTTGTATAGAAAACAATGAGCAATCGAGAATGTCTTTCCGGTAGAAGTAATCCCTACCATTGCAAACAAGGGCATCTTATACTTGTTTGTTTTATACGTGCAATCAACAATAACCACGGAGGGAAAACGCTTAGCCAGTAAAATACAATTAGGTTCCGCCCAAAATAAGTCTAAAACTTCATCGGATGATTTTTCACTTCTATGCCAATACACATAATGTCTCTCTACGAGAATCTTCATTAATTGTTGCATGGCACTCCTCCCCTCCATCGCATGCACTCTCATCTTCGACTTAACATTGTAAATTGTGCTCATTGTGGACCAACTTTCTTTATTACGAGCTTTGAGCCCACAAAGAACATCTTTCGGTTTCACCCCAGCAATGCTCATCTCAGCAACAAATTTCTTCTCCTCTTTCGTCAATCTTCCTGTAAACGGATGCCCAAGTAAGGTATTCGGTAACTCATGATTATGAATTCCACAAATTATTTTTAATTTCCATTTATCCGCGCCGATACTCAAACCACGTAGTACAAATGGACAATTGCACTTCTTCGTAGCACTATATCTTTTTCTAGGTACATGTTTTTGTGGTCGGTTATCACGAGGTACCCCTCCTCTTTCACAACCCAAGATAACCCGTGGCCTCCTTCTACTAGTACCTTGGTCAGATTTTCGGGTAACTACTATAGTTTTAATCTCTCTTCCTTTTCGTTGAGCCCAGTCAACTAAACTTTCCCGGGAATGAAATACCTACAAAATAAATTCAACAAATATTAATTGCTATTATATTGTAATTAAATAGTTACAACATGGTATTAAAGTATTATGTACTTACTTCGTCTGTTGTAAAAACGTTACTCACGTCAATTGCTTTGCCTGGATTGTAATCATCATTAGTAGCCTCTCCTTTATTACCATGCTTAACAATTTCGTCTCCACCATCATACTTGAGATCAACGCAATTTGTTTGAGAAAGAGGCTCTTCTATTATATGATATTCTTCAACATCACCAAGCTTGTAATTAACATCCTTTGGACTCTCTTCTTCAACAATATGGTCGGTACGTTTGATAATATAAGCCGGTTTAGGAGTTTGTTGTAATTACATTGCCGTGAAATCAATTTTTTCAAACGTTGATATATCTCCCCATATGCTAGATTGATGTGATAAATCCTGAAATTATATGCAAAGTTAGTTTTGGCTCAATTTACTTTGGGGGAATTGAATGTATTTGTACACACTCGCTTATCTTGAGGTGAACGTGTTTTTAAACACTCACTTATTTTGAGGTGAATTTTTTTATCAACACTCGCTTATCTTAAGGTGATTGTATTTGTACACACAGATTACTTGGGTTCTGTCATTTGCCTTGAGTGTTTTTCAAATTAGGCTCACCTAATAAGAGGTGAGTGCATTCACAAGTACTCATCTCACATAGGGTGAGTATGATGTTAATCACTCGCATAACATAAAGTAATGGAGTACTGATTGTATTAGAATGTTTTTCAAATTAGGCTTGTCTCACCTAATGATAGGTGAGTGTATCTGTACACACTCGCCTTATTTTAGGAGAGTTTTAACTATATTACTCTCCTTATATAAGGCGAGTCAAGCCTGTACAGGAACACCCGTTTTATACTCTGTTTTAGGGATTATCTCTTTATTTCAATTTGAATGTTAAAGAATGATGTATGAAAGCTAATAAACACATTAATACACTAATAATAACAATTATAATACCTCTTTAACTTCATTTTGGAGAGGAATTTCACCACAAACTTTTTCTTTAACTTCTTCTTTACCCACCATCAAATGAACAATGCTTCTTCTTTATTATAATCCAAGCTTTGAACTTCCCACCAATAATATTTGTGCTTCGATTTGATTGTGATTTCTTGATTTTGAGAGCTCAAATGATGAAAAAGTGAATCTCTTCTCTCTTAATCTTTTTACTTGAAGCAAGTAATGTGATTGTGAATGGGGAAAAATGAGAGATATATGTTTAATTATTTAGGTTAATGTTTGATTAGTTTATTAAAAAGTGAATAAATAGATAGGTTAATGTTTTAAGCATTGGGTAAATAAGTTAAATAATGGTTAAGTGAGAGGGTGTTTGTGACAAAAAGGTGGGGTGTTGAAAAATGAGTTTTATCAAATTAGAGATGGTGGTGTTTGTGACAAAATTAAGGGGTGTAAATAATAGCACCCTTTTGAAAAGCTTTCCAAACTTTTGCGAATAGAAACCGCATAAAATTCTAAATATTTAGAAAGATGCAATTGTAAACTAATATATAAATGCAATAATTTTAAAAAAACGCAAATAATTAACATAAAATCTGACCTATCAAATATGATTATCATGTATTCTTCACTCATCTCAAAAAAAAATCATGTATTCTTCATGGATACGTATATCATGATTTATAAGTCAAGTAAATATTAGGTAGTGCTTTTGTGAAAGAAGAGAATTAAACATCGTATTAAAACAAAACTATGTTGGGTATACAAATACATTTTGGGGAAAAAAAAGGGTCAAAAGAAAACTGTGGTTAAATTGACCCCTTAATCCTTGACATTTTACTATAGTTTCTTGAAGAAACTTCAGATACCATCTCTTTATTTACATGTTGCATTGATAGCCCCCTTGTCCATTTAAAAGAATGAACAAATTCTTTAATGAACAACCAACTTCTAAAAATCACAAAAAAAGAAAAAATAAAATTAACCCATATATAATCAATCTTCTAAGATGTTGCCAAGCTTCTAGCATTCATCTCAATGAGCATTTTTTTGAGATAATCAGATCGACTCCTGTGATAATCAATTTGAACACACAATTGCCTTATAGCTTCTCTTTTCTCCTCTTTAAGAGCCAACATTCCTTCTTCTTTCTCCTTCACAATCTTCTCCAATTCCCTCACTTTGTTCTCACACTTCCACACTTTCTCTCTATAAACCAATATCTCTGCTTCTTTATCATCTAATTGCGCCAATAAACAATCGAGGTCTTCTTTCACGTGTAGTAATGCTTTGTTCTTTCTCTTCACCCAATCTTTCGCGAATTGTAACTCACAAGAAACTTTCGAGGTCCGGTTCATGAAGTTACCGCTACATTCTTCGAATCTCAAAGCCATAATTTCGAGTTCCATAAGCATATTGTTTGCGGTTAAAGAAATGTCTTTTATTTTCCTCAGCCCAATTTCGTTCATGGAAATGCTTTCTTCGAGTTCCTTTCGTTCTTGCTCGTACTTGAGTTTTGTTTTATGGCACCATTCTTTATTCTCAATGTGCAACTGCTCAGCTACCCGGATTCTTCTACTTAAGATACGGAGGTTATCTTCGAATTTCTTGAAGAATTCCTCGGCCATTTCCTCCATTTTCCTTTCCGCAATTTGGAGGTTAGATTTGTTATCTTGAAACTTCCCTTTGGCTTCTTTCTGTTCTTGGTTCAACCTGTTTACCATTTCTTCCCATTCTTTCAATATTCTTTGTTGATCTTCAAGTTTGGTTGTTAATTCTGTGTTTTCTTTCTCAATTTCCGCAATGGTCTGCTTGGCGTCGAGCTTTTCTCGTTCGATTTGAAGCTGCAGCTCAATTTTCTCGGCTTGCAAACTACCCAATTCCTTTTGTAGATTGCTAACCTCTTTCTTCATCATGTTTGTCAACTGGGTGTTCTTTTTTTCCATTTGGGCTAGGCTTTCAGTGGATTCTTGTTTCTCCTTCTCAATCTCTAGCTGCAGTTCCATTTTCTCAGTTTTCAAGGAATCCAATTCCTTTTGCAGGTTCTTCACCTCGGCATTCAACGTTATGATCTGATTTGACATATCATTTTCCCCGAGCTCGATTTTCTTTTGAAGAGTAAAAAGCTCGTCTTCTCTTTCCGCTAACTTTCCCTCCAATTTTGAAATCTCGTCTTGAAGGACTTCCTTTTCTGTCCTCGACTGATTCGCCTGGCGATTTATGCTTATTATCTGCTCTTCTAAGTCGCTTTTTTGACCACATAGGGAATTCACTTCCTCTTCCAAGTCCTTTAACTGTATTTTGTATTCCTCCCTCACTTCCAAACTCCCTTCTTCGTCAACTTTCTTGGCTAATTTCCCTTTAATATTTTCCAACTGAATCAAACATTCGGACATTTCTTGAGACTTTTTCTCAAGTTGCATTTCCGTTTCGGTTTTTTGATTCCTCAAATAACCCAATTCATGTTGTAAAACGGTAATCTGATCACTTAAATCCTTCACTTGATCCCACCCTTTATTAGTTTCTCCCAATAACCGTTTTTCCAGTTCGCCTTTTTGAGCTGCCAAAATATCAACCTCGGTTTGAAGATTGTTAACTTGCATATTCAACTCCTTAATCGTTGTTAATGCGTTCTTCTCTTTAACCTCAGATTTCTTCAAGAGACTAGAAATTTCATTTTCTCTCTCATTGGCCGTTGTCTCAATTTCCGAAACTTGAGCTTTTAGTTCCAAATTCTCTTCTTTCAACTGCTTGGCTTCATTTGTTTCTCTCTCAATTTCCCCTCTAAACTTTTCCACCTCAAGATTCAAAGTAGCCATTTTCCCCTCCAATTCTTTAATCCGAGCCGATGCATCGCTCTCTTGTACATTAAGTTCTCTCTCCTTTTCAACAAGTTTCTCCTTTAGCCAGTTACATTCATCCATGAGTTTTTGCTCCCTACCTTCACTTTGCCCAGCATCAATATCAAAATCCTCGGCCATTTTACCCAAGGAAATGGATTCCAAATCCAAAGCTTCTTTCACTACTTCACTAGTAGAAGTCAATTTGTCCTTTAAGTACCCCTCTTCCAAATCGGAACCTAAATGCCTCAGTGTTGCACCATCTGTACCCGACCTGTGTGACCCAATATGTCTGTTCCCACTAGTTTCATCTGGGGAGTAATATGCCTCGGTATCAGAGCCAGCGGATTGGGGAGAAGCGGAAGGAGAATTACCATCGTCTTGATCTTCTTCTTCTATTGCGCTAATTTTTTTTCTTACTTCTCCTTTAAGATTATCGTAAAGACCATAAAGGGATTGGTAATGAGTGTGAAAATCATCGATGAGTTGAATAAGTTCAGCTTTTTTCTTGGAATTTGAATCTTTACTTCCTTGGTTTATGCTCTTGATTAGCTTTATTGTCCTTCGTACTTTGTTGTCAATTTCTACAAATGAAAAAGAAACTAGTGAGCTCAATACCTGAAATTAACAATAATGCAATAGAAAACAGTAAGCTAAAAATTCAATAGAAAAATGTGATTGGAACTTTTTATCTGAATCATGAGGTACAAAGAACAGCAAAAACAAGTACTGCACACACCTCACAAACATTCAAACATACAAGGTAAATATGAAACATCCCATTTTACTCTTTTTTTTTTTACTTTTTCTAAAATCAAACAGGTACATATATAATGCATCACTTTGTTGAAAGCCATGTCTGCTAGCTTTAACAATAGCGGTACCCTAAATAAATAATGTACCTTTTTTATTCCAATAATTATAATTTGTAGACATGGTACGCCACTGAACTTGTCTCAGAGAAATGTTTTACCTATTTTTGTCCAATTTAGTTGCTCATCTTTCTCAGGATCGATATGATTCCAAAAAGACTTCAATGATACCTTCAACTGATGCTTCATCATCGCTTTCCCGTATTTAGAGGAACTTTGCATAAAAATCAGTCATCAAAAATTAGGAAGACATGTCACTCTCCATATCAAAAATCACAAAAAACTTTAAGATCTGAAAATTGAAACTTTATACTTTAAGTTCAGATTTTGAAATCTCAAAACCTGACTACAATTTCATTGAACATTATCATTAATAAACATAAAGAAGGAAACAAATGTAATGCACAAAAATGACATTTATGGGCTAATGATAATTATCTAACATGTCAAATTCTAACATCTATCAGGTAAAGGGTAAGCTACAAGTAGACATATATAGTGGTTCTACCGAAAGTTAGAGAGAGAGAGACGAGAGGTCGTGTGTTTAAACTTTGTACCTAATTTATCTTGGTTATGGTCATCAGCAATATGGCGATCACCAAATACTGAGGTTCCTTCAGCTTTCGGCCATAGTTAACAGTTACGAGAACTCGGCCCTGGAAAATGAATGACAACATGAAGGGTGCATTTGATTGCAACTATGGTAGAAAATAATTCAAATTTATGGTAATTGTTTTAGGGAAAGAATTCCATAGAAACGACATTTAAGGTTGCTTTTCTGGGTGAGAAAAATGAACATTTTCCAACTCTAAGGACGTGTTAGATAAAACTTTTTTTCAATGAAAAATGTTCAGCATGTCACGTTTACCATCTTCACAGGTGTTTGATTGCAAAACTTTCCATGGAATCAATTCCCTTGTTACAACTTAGTTTAGCCTAATATTCTCATTTTTGATGTAAACAAAACCACCTCCACCCAAAGTTTTTGTTTTCCATGGGATTCAGTCACGCACTCACAAAGTTTAAGTACATAAATTTTCACCTAGAATCCAACTTTTGGCTTGAGAGAGCATTTCCATGCAACCCGTAATTCAATTATTAAGGGGGGTGTTATGCTAGTTGCCTTATACCATGAAATCGAATTCCTTAAAAAATTTAGACAACCATTTACCACCAGAAGGTGGAAAAGTGCACATTTGCCAGCTTTTATCAGATTATGCATGAAAAAAATTTGGGAATCAAACACACCTTTGCAACTTGTTTAAGATGTTAATCTCGTGTACCAAAATTTAATGTATTTATTTTAACTTGTGCATCCATCAGATAGCATCTTACCAAGCTTTTGTTTGGCAGCATGATTGGCCCATTCGAAGGAGAAGTCCGAGTGTGAAGCAACCCATTTTAGCTAAAACCTATCACAGAAAATAAACCATGGTTTGAATTATTTTTCAAAGAAAATTTATTATTTAATTTCAATGTGCATTTGTACGTACATGGATTTACAAATAGATTTTGTACATCAATATAGCCATATATATATATATATGTATGTATATACTTATATTATATTGGCTACTGGTACTAACAAATGAAATTTGGTTTTGCCAGAACAAAGTACTGCAATGAAAAATTGTACCACATGCTTTGATACTTTGTACTTTTCTTTGGCAATAGAGCTGCTCTATATACACATTTATACATATAAGAATTCAAAATTATTTGACATAATTTATAAAAAATCTCACAAAATGTGAATTTACCAAAAGGTGAAATTGGGTTGTTGATCAACACACATTCACAATAATGTCATCTGCACTATTGAAAATGGATAATGAATCAACCATTGACTGATGCTTGAGATAGAAAATCAAACATATCCATTTCAAATTCAAGCGCGCACAAACATATATAAAGGGGGAATATATTTAAAATTTAAACAAATCAAGGAAACCAAATGGTCTATTTTATTGCAGAGAAAATCCAGGAAGATAAAATTTTACCTTGCAGCATTTCCATTTGATTAAACTTGTAAACCAATACAAACCCAATAGGCTATTGTTTGATTTAGGGAAATCTAAGATAACCCATTTATTTTTCTCCCTTGATTTTCTCGAGAAACAAACAGAGCTGAACAATAAAAAAATGTAATCAAGACCAGAAATATTAACAGAATTAGAAATTACCTTGAATTTGAAGAACAAGACTCAGACATAAGACATTCTTGAAGAGAAATGCCTATATGAACAAAAGAGAAACAGAAATCTGGAGAAAGGGATAATAATAGAGGTTGTAGTAATTTGGTTATTCTTAGTAAATTTATATATATGCAATGAAGAATATGAGAAAACTCCCCGAAGTCTTTGTTCTTATTATAGTAGGGAGGGTCGTTTTAGCCTTAAAACTTCAATGGCACCTTTTTTTTTTAGAAAATTCTTTATATTTATTTCCAAACAATAACTTTTTGGCAATTTCAGATATTAACCTTTTCAATATTCCAAATAAATGGGAAAGTTTAAATAATATTTCTTAATTATATGAAAGAAATTTAAAATTTTCTCGCAGCATATATTGGTTTCCATTGTCTAACTTATTTTCTTCCTTCCAACTTATCATTAATTATTCATCAAAAGTTGTGTTCGAAATAAAATTTAAATTAGTAACGGCCTTTTAATCTGTTAGCATTTTTCTCATCCTCATAACAAGGAGATAATAAGTTCAATTCACATGGACATAGTTATTATATTCGTTACTATCTCCACCTTTATAGTGATTGTGCGTCCACCCTTTATGGTAGTGGTAGTTATAAAATTAATAACATATATTGAAACAATTTTGTTGTAAAAATCATCGCTCTCTATCAAAAATATATTTACAATTTAAGCTATATTTAAACTGAATTTTTTTTATACAAACAACATGAACAGCTATTTTTTTTAAGCAATCGATATTTATATCCATGTGAATATAACTCCTTCTAACATTTTAATTATAATGTTTACAATAAAATTTAAGAATACACAATTGATTGAATAAGAAGAATCCAATGAACAAGAAGAACCAAGTCTTTTTATATCTCCATCTATATAAACACTCCAAGACATCTATCACCTTTTTTTTAAACTCTTTGATTTGTAGAAAAACATTGCCAAAAGGCACATGTGACATGTCCATGTCATAAATGAAGGTTAGAGTCTCACCCTTTCTCTTTACCTCAAATTGGAAATTCAATATTATGTAAAAATAAAGAATCTTCCATATCAAACGAAAAAATAATAGTGTAAAACGCGCTAAATTACGGCTCTGCTCATACGAAATAATAGACAATATATCTAAAATAATTGTTATTGATAGCTAGGTAAGTTCCTCCGATAACAATAGGCATCTAATTTTTTCAAAGTTGCTTATTAAAATTAAGATGTTAGCATAAAATAAGTTCAAAACAATTTTAATAAAAAAGTGATGGAAAAATAGTAAAGAGACAAAGATTTTTTATTGATAGCTAGGTAAGTTCCTCCGATAACACTTATGCTATTCAGGCAATATTTGCTCTTTTGTATGTGTATGTATGTTTTTATATAGCTCAAAGACAATTAGTAAGGAAATAATACAAGCTACCAGTTCTTTCTCTCTAATGATCATAACCTATAATTCAAGACCCTTGCATTGAGCTTCCCTTTTCGTATTTATAGGTGTAGAATTAGGGTTACAATTCTTATTAGGGTAAATTATAAAATGACTATATGCGGCAAAACTTGGGCATCACTCCAGCATTACACTTTACAAGTGTCTTAAAATAGTAAAAGTTGCATATATCTTATGCTCATTTAGGCATAAGATATATGTAACTTTACTAGTTATAGGTGTAGAATTATGGTTACAATTCTTATTAGGGTAAATAATAAAATGACTATATGCAGCAAAGCTTGGACATCACTCTAGCATTACACTTTACAAATATCTTTAAATAATAAAAGTTACATATATCTTGTGCTCATTTGTGAAAAAGATCATATTGGCATAATTACATCATCATGGCCTTATCGACATTTTAGTGATGTCGGGCAATTTTACTAGTTAAGTATATACTTTGCAATGACAATGTATTCGGCTACAAATTTGCATTCTGTCATTTGAAATGGCTCCATATCCATCGTATAACTCGGACTGGGTTGGCCTCCTAGACCCAACTGGTCAAACTAGCTCAAACATGTCATTATTTTTGTGCTTCCTTATAAGACACAAGAAAGATTAGATACTTAACGTATATGCTATACAATATATATAGCACCCTACTTATTAACACATGAAATCAAATATTATGATTTTTAATTTAACTCTCATTAATGAGTATTTGCAAGCATTTTGGTGTTGGTTTAGTTCAAACTTTTGTTTGTTCATAGAGTTTAAAATAATAATTTCACATAAAAAGTTTGAATCTTGTTATCCTAAAATTCGACTATTCACATACACTATAAAAGATTTCTAACATAAATTACCGATTTAAGATTTTAGGAACAAACTAAAATTCAAATAAAACGAGTTATTAGTTAGTGTGACTATATTGAGAAATCTTTTATGGCGGTGTTAACCCTCATTCAATGAGAGTTATATAACATACTTTATAATTGATTAATATATATTTATATTATTGTCACGTTATTCCGCTCGCGATGACTCAATCGTATTAACAAGACTACCTCGAAGGTTTTTAATAACGTTGAATTTGAAAGCAATTCTACGTCCATCATTAAAATGGTTAACTCTTGAAATTATATGCTTAACATGGGTAGATCAATAATTGATGTTATTTGTTAAGTGAGCTTTGACTGTAATTTTGCTATGCGATTGGTAACAGAGTTGCACATACTTTTGAAATGCATCATCACTACATTTGATCAATGAATAGAGTGATAAAAGTGTTGATATCATTTATTAATCGCTTGTATTTTCCTTGTTTGTCTTAATATAAAGTCCCCTCTAAAATTACTTCATGCTTTATTTATTTGACAAAAGCTAGGATTTTTTTCTTTGTGATCCTACTAGTATCGCTACAAAAAAAGTGGCTTTTCTCGGCATTAGAACGCCGACAAAATAAATTCCACAAGTTTTGTCTCTAGGGAAACTCGAACTCGTGACTAACACCAAGTTTCACCTTACGCATTCTTTGTCCCAACTCATTAACCGTTGTGCCAAAATACTTAATTGTTACTAAATTGTAAATTCTTTTTTTAATAACTTATTTCTATATATACACACAATATACATCCACATAGAAATATGAACCATTGGTACCATTACATAAAAAGAGATACTGAAATTTATATAAAGTTTTTCGTTGATTAAGTTTTTTAGAATTTTTTTAATTATTTCAATTGATGACAATTTTTATTTATTTGTGTATATTATTTATACTTTAATTTAATTCAAATACATATAATTAAAATTTTGATTTAAATAAACAAGATTATTAATATTTTGAACTATATTTCTTTTTCGATACAACTGACGCATATATAATAAAATTTTGGGTTACCTACACTTTAACATTGCTAACATTTGTTAAAAAATGTTGAGAATTTACTAGATCTTGTATAGAATGGCATAAACTCCAAACTTTTTGTACAAAATGTTAGGAAAAGTATTAATATTGTTCACACTTGTTGAAGAGCGCTGTAAATTTGTGGTAATTGTTTTGAAATACCATAAATTCTCGGCATTTTGTACAAAATGCTGAAAAAAATATTAATACTGTCGGCACTTATTGGCGAGTGCCACAAATTATCGGCATTTGTTATGAAATGCCATAAATTCCCGGTATTTTATACAAAATGCCGTAAATTCTCTGTATTTTGTTCAAAAGTGCCGGATTTTTTTTTTCTCAGCATTTATTTATAGTGCAGCAAAATAAATGTCGTAAAAGCCTTGTTTTCTCGTAGTGTATTAAGTTGTTTTAGGAACATTTCTTACGCAACTATAATAACTGAAGTGCCTTATAAGAATGTAGACAATGAATTGGAAAAAATCATTTCCAAAACATGCGTATGAAAATAACCAAAAATAAGGTAAAAGGTCTTGCATGACAATGGTTTTCACAAAAAATTCAACGAATAATATTTTTTACAAATAAGGGCTTAGATATCATTATCATTATGAAATAAGAACTTGTTTATCAATTGTGTTTTAAAATAAGGACTTTAATCAAGTGCAAACTTAACCTTGCACATAATTGTGTTTTGTGCAAACTTTACTTTGCAGTCAAAAAACTTTAATGCAAAATTGTTTTGCATGATATGTTTATATTTTTAACAAGTATATTTATGAAACTTTAAAACAATGTCAAATAAACAAAAATACAAAGTAATGTTTTAAAAAAAATAAGGAGTGCAAACTTAACTTTGCATAACTCCGAAAGAAATATTATGTACATTTTATTAAGAAATAGTTTATGAATATGTAATTTTTTAATATTATTCTAAAACACTGTCAATTAAAAACTTATATATAATAATATGCTAAAAAATATATAGTGCAAACTTAATTTTGCACGATTCCATAAAAAAATACAATTTAAAAATCTATTGCAAAGTTAACTTTGTATTCCTTTTGTAGTTTGGTGAAATATAGGCCCTTAATTTATAAAAATATTATTCCCTATTTTTTTTGCAGATAACTTTTTCAAACAATCCTTATTTTTCAATATGCCGCGAAAATAATGAACATGAAATGATGTGACAAATACGGAACAAGGTATTGTGAGGATGTCCATGTCATCTTTTTTTTGTCTTCATAATTTATTTTGGAAAATTTAAATGTATTTTTTATTTTTAATAAATTTTATACTAAAACGTATTCACCAATTTTACGGAACAATTCTATATTTCTTATAAATGTTCAATAATTTTTTGAAGAATAATGCTAGGGATAATTCATTTTGCAAAACTGTTACAGTTCACTTTTCAGTTTATAATTCTATAATAAGTTTTTTATTGCTAAGACGTATTCATTGAGATCTACCAAACAAATTCTATATTTTTTTATAAATTTTTACTAGTTTTTTTGATGAATGATGTTAGGACAACCATATCGACAAAACTCGTGAAGATGGTTTTTTAGGGCTTATATGAAATTTTTTGCATCTTTTATACAAATTCCTTATTCTGTCCCTATAATTAATAATATTAAAATATATCTATATTAATGCTAAAATTTAAATCCACTATTTCTTTATTATTATTAAAAATAATTTTAACTATTAAATTAACTTCCTTTTGTATATCTTTTTCCCCCAAAGGGACCCAGACATTTTGGACGACCCCTAGGGGTTTGTTTATCCTTTTTCTTTCGAAAATAAATTTACTCTGAAATATGTCCCCCTCTTCTTGAAGTCCAAACCCTAACCCTATACCAAACAAACTGTAATTCCCAACTTCCATTCCATTACCTCTCTCAATCTTTACCAAAACCCTAATCTTTTCCTCACGCACGTAATCTCTCTCTGTATTCCTCTCGGATCGATAATAATGGCGTCCAATAAAGATTCAGATCCATCTTTGGGGTATCTGACTCGCAAAGAAACCGAGGTGAAGCTCCCTCGTCCAACTAGGGTTAAGAACAAAACTCCGGCACCGATTCAGATCACCGCCGAGCAGATTCTCCGGGAAGCTCGAGAACGGCAAGAGGCTGAGATTCGACCGCCGAAGCAAAAAATCACCGATCCCTCAGAGTTAGCTGATTATCGTTTACGTAAGAGAAAAGAATTTGAAGACCTAATTAGGAGAGTGAGATGGAACAAGAGTGTGTGGGTGAAGTATGCCAAATGGGAAGAATCGCAAAAGGACTTCAATCGAGCCAGGTTAGGCTCCAAGTTTATAATTTGCGTTTTTTAGTGCTAATTTATCTCTAGAAAAGTAAATAAGGAATTTAAGGGGTGTTTGTTTTTACCTCTTAATGCTGGGAGGAGATGCTAATTAGAATTCATCATTCGGCATGAAGAGATGCTAAATGATTAAAACCTTTAACCAATTCTTTTTTTCCCAGTATTGGCCTTATCTATTTGTTCTTGTATATTGTTGACATACATTCATCATTTATAGTCAAATAAATTCTAACAAACAACATTTGTTCATCATTCGTTCAGATAATTTCATTGAGTCTGTTCAGCATTAAGTATTCAGAGTTCAGCATTAGGGGCTAAAAAACCAATGCCACCTTGTATTAGCTATTTTGCCTCCCTTTAATTTTAAAAAAATACTATTAGTTCCCTCACTAGAAAAAAGAAAAAAATTGTGGTAAAATTGCACCCCTTATTAAAATTCCTTGGTCCGCCTCTGCAGGTCAGTGTGGGAAAGAGCTTTGGATGTCGATTACAGGGATCACACAATGTGGTTAAAGTATGCAGATGTAGAAATGAAGAATAAGTTTATCAACCATGCTCGTAATGTGTGGGATAGAGCTGTTACTTTGTTGCCTAGGATCGATCAATTATGGTACAAGTATATTCATATGGAGGAAATGTTGGGTAATGTTGCTGGTGCGAGACAAATTTACGAGAGATGGATGAGTTGGGAGCCGGATCAACAAGCTTGGCTTTCGTATATCAAATTCGAGCTAAGGTACAATGAAATTGAGAGAGCAAGGGGTATATTTGAGAGATTTGTTAAGTGTCAGCCGAAAGTTGGGTCTTGGATTCGTTTTGCTAAATTCGAGATGAAGAATGGGGAGATTAGTAGGGCGAGGAATTGTTATGAGAGAGCTGTTGATTTGTTGGCTGATGATGAAGAGTCTGAGCAGTTGTTTGTGGCATTTGCTGAGTTTGAAGAAAAGTGTAAAGAGACTGAGAGGGCGCGGTGCATATACAAGTTTGCTCTTGATCATATACCAAAGGGTCGGGCTGAGGATTTGTATAGGAAGTTTGTAGCATTTGAGAAGCAGTATGGTGATAGAGAGGGAATTGAGGATGCGATTGTGGGGAAGAGAAGATTTCAATATGAGGAGGAGGTGAGAAAGAATCCGCTAAATTACGATTCTTGGTTTGATTACATTCGATTGGAAGAGAGTGTTGGCAGTAAAGCGAGGATAAGGGAGGTTTATGAGAGAGCAATTGCTAATGTACCTCCAGCTGCAGAGAAGCGCTATTGGCAGCGATACATTTATTTATGGTAAGAATGCAATATTGTTTTTCATGTTAGCAAAGTTGGTATGTTTTATTCTTTGAATATTGGCTGAATAATTTGGTTTGCCTATATTCAGGATCAACTATGCTTTATATGAAGAGCTTGATGCGGAGGACATGGAGCGTACCAGAGATGTTTATAGGTAATATATTATTGAGGCCATGCAAAAATAATTTATTCATAATAACTTGCTTCTTTTGGTTGGTTCTGCTGGTAAATTGCGGTAATTTGGTTATCTAGTTAAAGCTTTTCTGTATAATTTCTAATGTGTCTCAAACGAGGTTAAAATATCAGCTGTTTTTGTTACTTATCCACTTTACTTAATTGAATTTGGACTGTGCGGTACTGTAGATGTAGGTTCAATACAACCGATACAGTACTGTTACCACATCCGTTAAATCCACTATTTAGAACCATGGTCCCAAGTCAACTCCTCTTGTTTAAGTAAGATTAAAGTATCGAATGGTCGCCAACTTGACTAGAGCTAAATAATGCATGAAATCTTCTACTTCCTAGTTTCAATGTATTTTCATCATTCACCCATATGTAAGGTTCATTTCTTTGGCTTATTTGCAAGTTATAATTTCTTCAATTTCTCCTTCTGGATAAATTAAAGTTTTTATTGTTCAGAACAAGTTTCTGGTGAATACAAAAAGAACACATCTTTTGGGTATATCTAATAGAAATAAAATGTTAAAATCAATTATCCCAGAAGAAATAATAGCTGGTATCTCATTTTAACTGTTCTTTGATGGTTGCACGCCTGACACATGTTTGCACAGTGTCTTCCTGCGCTCTTACTTTTTGTTGTTGCACTTCTAATATTCATATTAAAGTTTGCACGCCTTTAGCAGTTCTCTGATTTACTCTTATTTTGGCCAGTGAGTGTCTCAAGCTGATTCCCCATGAGAAATTTTCATTTGCAAAGATTTGGTTATTGGCTGCCCAGTTTGAGATAAGGCAACTAAATCTGAAGGGTTCCCGCCTAATCCTTGGAAATGCAATTGGAAAGGCTCCTAAAGATAAGGTATTTCAAAGTTTCATTATTATGCTTTTAAGCTCTCTCTCTCTCTCTCTCTCTCTCGAGTTGTACTGATTTTCTTATCAATACCCTTCCTTGTTCAAACAGATATTTAAAAAG
Source organism: Lonicera japonica (assembly GCA_021464415.1). Classification (NCBI taxonomy): domain Eukaryota; kingdom Viridiplantae; phylum Streptophyta; class Magnoliopsida; order Dipsacales; family Caprifoliaceae; genus Lonicera; species Lonicera japonica. The sequence goes on from CM038470.1 coordinate 20,630,992, forward strand.
TACATTGAAATAGAGCTGCAACTTGGTAACATAGATCGTTGCCGAAAACTGTATGAGAAGTATCTGGAGTGGTCACCAGAAAACTGCTATGCTTGGAGCAAGTATGCTGAGTTGGAGAGATCCTTGAGTGAAACTGAGCGAACTAGAGCCATCTTTGAGCTCGCAATTGCCCAGCCTGCATTGGATATGCCAGAATTGCTGTGGAAGGTACCCTCCTGTGAATTCATTAACTTGTTTATGTAGAGTTGAAGTTTGATTTGCTGTTTTTCTTGGTACAAAAAAATTATTGATTTTGAGCATATTTAGTCTTCTTCATTACTGAAGGTGCAACTGGGCGACTGACCTCAGTATCATGTTTGGTAAAACTCTTTAAATTTACTTAAAAGCTATGAAGCACAGACACGGGTACGGGTGTTGTACCCGGTACCGGTACGAGTACGGCAAATCTTAAAAAACTTAGACACGGGTACGATGAGGGACACGTTTAATAAATAAATATATTTATATAATAATATGCATTATGTAAACTCGTATTCAAAGAACACTACAAACAAATAAAATTTAACATCACTTAAAATAAACAAGTCATATCCACAAGAGAACTCGACGACGATGATAGGGCCGTTGAGAAGAGAGGAGAGATGTGAGAATGGGTTTGAGCGTGACCTAATTTTGTTGATTGATATTTGGGACATCTCATCTCTTAATAACTTAATATACTATTTATAAAATTAATAAAAAGACACCCAAAGTTCATTGCATACTGTAAATTGACCCCTTAATTTTTATTTTTTCATCCTAGCCGTGTCGGGTACCGTACCTACACCCGTTTTAGCCGTGTCCAACAAAATTTAATATTATTTTTATTGGACACACCACGTGGCGTACCCGAGCCGTGTCCCACCCGTGTCCGTACCCGTACCCGAGTCGTGTCCAAACGGGTACCCCGAAAAAAATGAAGTACCCGTGCTTCACAGCTTAAAAGATAATTTGATGTTGCTGTATGTGATTGTTAAACCTTGAGAGTTGAACCAAAACTTTGCAATGGTTTCTTGTCCATTGGGTTTATAAAAGGTTTTATGTAGGACTGTAGGGAAAGTATTGTGGTTTCACATTCATTTCTTTGCAGATGTCACCTATTTTTCACTCAAATTTTGTGCTCTATGTGATGAAGAGTAAAGGAGAAGTTTTCTAATTTTGTTATTTTTTTTTTGGTTTTGTTGAATACTAAAAATGTGGATTTGAGTAGCAAAATATCAATTTAAAGTAAAGGAAGATGAGTGTAGACTTGCTTGGTTGATGAATGAACAATTAGCGTGTTTTATGTATACGGGTTTTGCTTAAGTGGAACTATTGATTATATCTATGGGGTAGGGTATGTTAGTCATAGGTAATTGAGCAAAAGGGATAAATCTTTGTTACTCCACAGAAGAATATCTAATTCTTGTCTGTCTCCTTTTTGGTATATTCTTTTTTGCGTAGAAGTGACCGAGGTTGATCACATTTACCTTCATTATTCTTTCCTTGAAGCTTAGGAATAGGTTCTTTTGCAGATTTCATGTATACGGATTTTGCTTATGTAATGATCCAAATGGGAGGTCCTTGGTATATATGTGGGTACAATAACCTAAATTTTAACTTGGGCGGGTGGTTACGTATGGCATTAGAGGGACCTACGACTACTACCATGTGAATGTGTGGATATTGTGGGCTGTGTTTTTGTGGCTGATGGCATGCCATAATTGCTTGTGGTGGCTAGCAAGAGCCTAGATTGTATGTGACCTTGGCTTGAATAGTACGTTAGGGATCTAATGGAGGGAGTTGTAACAACCCAAATGGTAGGTTTTTGGTATGTATGTGGGTACAATGAACCTAAATTTCAACTTAGGATAGCTATTGGTGGAGAACCGGGTGGTTACAACTTATGATTGATACGTCATATGTGTCTTATGGTATTGGATTATTTTTGGGGTGGTGCCAACAAGAATGCTGTGATTCAATTAAAATGCATAACTTTGGTTTATGTATTTATTTTTTCCCATTGGTTGAATGGGAGGAAATAAATGAATATTTGAGAACAAAGAAGATGATGTGTAGTGAAGAGGATATGGTTGTTGGCTTCCTTGTGGGCTTTTATATCAAAGCATTTTTCGACAAATATGTTTTCACTGTATCTTTTATGATTTCGGGGTTACTGTAAAACGATTTAGAAAGTATTATTAGTTTCTTGCTTTACGCTTTTGTAATGTTGAACAGCTTGTCCTATTTTCTTTATTTTTTTCCTGATTGGTAAATTCTTTTTGTGTAAATGAAGAAAAGAAGAATACCAACCTCGTAGAAAGATGTATAATTGACCCCATCCCTCCCTACTTTTGTAATTGATTGCCAATTCATGTTGAGGGGTTGGGGTCAGTTAAGGTGAACTATCTGATTGATGTAAATTGGATTTGGGTAATTTGTAAATGCGGACCATTTCAATTTTCAACGGAGAAGTCATTTTGGAATGCATTTATTTATTTTTTATCTTTGTGATGACAGGCATACATCGATTTTGAGATATCGGAGGGTGAATTTGAAAGAACTAGACAGCTTTATGAGAGGCTTTTGGACCGCACGAAGCACTTGAAGGTGTGGATTAGTTACGCCAAGTTTGAGGCATCTGCTATGGAAGAGGTTTACCAAGGTTCAGACTTGCCTGAAGATGATGTTCAAGAATCTCTTCGCGAACAGAAGAAACAATGCCTTCTGCGTGCTAGAAGTAAGAAATCCACCCTTATTTTGTTGTTGTTAGGGTCGGTTTGATTAAAAGTTGGGAAAAGAAGTGAAAACACTACTAATTTTCATGAGTTTGGAGAAAGAGATGTTCTATTACCATTTTGGGTGTTCCAGAGATTCCAGTTCTTTGATGGAGAAAGAGATGTTATCCTTTTATTACTATTACTATTCCCATTTTTTTTTCCTCAATTTTGAACCCCCTGTTTGCATAATACTTCAACATCTTGGCCCTTGCACGAGGGGTATCTAAAAGGATGACTTAAAAAGTCTTTTAGAATTTCAAAAACCAAGGGGTGGGTGGATTGAATCATGTTGCATTATACATAGGGGACAAAATCTAAAATGCCTTTAATATCACTGCCATTCTCATATCTTACGGCATTCGAGTATTTTGGTCATTGTTTTGTATCACCATCATCGTTGTCAACTTCATCCCTTTGTAACACTAAACTCTGTGACTTCTTAATCACGTATTATCAGGAGTTTTCGATAGTGCTGTAAACTACTTCAGAACATCAGCCCCAGAGCTTAAAGAGGAAAGAGCAATGCTTTTGGAGGAGTGGCTCAATTTAGAGAGCAGCTTTGGCGAACTTGGTGATGTTAGTGTGGTCCGTGTTAAGCTCCCAAAGAAACTCAAAAAGAGACGGCAAATAGAAACCGAGGATGGCCCTGCCGGGTATGCTCACCAACTTTACGCTTTAATTTCAATCCTGGTAGCTTTTCAACCCCCCCTCCCTGCCACACGCGCACACACAAAACAATACAACCCTGCACACGCATGCTCTTAAATGGATCAGATTTTTGTCCAAATTTGGTTCATTTATTGGATCCAATCTCTTAAGCGTTTAATTAACTAATTGGATATGGATATATCCCAATCCGATCCATTTGTGATCTGATCAAACAATATATATATATATATATATATTTAAATATACATACAAATTTGGATATGGACTAGTATTGTCCATATCCATTGAATTCACTGATTGGATTGCATTCGATTTATTCTCAGCCTGATCGTATTCGGTTTCAGCATGTTTTGGTCCATATCCAATCAGCTGACATGTCTGATGTCTACACACACAAAACTTAGAAAGGGAAAGAACAAAACCACATGCCATGTCCTTTTCTTCTTGTTTTAACGATTTTATGGTATCTGATTAGTCTTCAGTTTGAGAATCTGGTGTAGCATGAAAAATGGAAATAATGGGCATGGGTTTAATTTTATTGGGTTCAACTGTAATCCGGCCTGAGGGTGGCGGTGGAGGAGGACCCGCCTAGCAAATGATTTAGGTTTCATATAGAACGGCTGAATCCGTTTACTCTGATAGTCTCAAATTAGGAGCCATACTTTACTTTTTGGGGAGTCTTGAATGAAGCCCCATTTTTATGTAATTAGGTTATAACACTACCTACAATTGAGTTAAACTGCTATTGCTAAAGCAATAAATGAATTCTTCCAAAGAACATGATGCATCGAGTTGCCATTCATTATGCTTTAAGAATGATAAACTGTTTTGGCATATGGATTTGCTTTGGCAATTGCACCTACGCTTTGCTTAAAGCTACTACCAAGATTTAATTAATTCGCACCTGCCTCTGTTCCTTCAGATGAAGGGTATTTAGGAATTTCATAACATTTCTTAATATGTTTGATTTTCATACTATGAGTCACTTCCTTTATTTTATTGAGCTGTTCCACGAGGCCTTGCCATTATTTAATTCGTAGTTATTTACAGAGCGGTTGCTAATACTAATACTAATGCTAATAATAATGTAAATAAAAATGGTGCAGGTATGAGGAGTACATAGATTACCTCTTCCCGGAAGAAACGCAAGCCCCAAATCTCAAGATCTTGGAAGTTGCATACAAGTGGAAGAAGCAGAAGATTGCTTCCGAAGAGGATTAACTTTTTGGTTCATTTGCTTCCTTGTATGTTTTAAATTGTTGTAGATACTTAGTGGTCGTAGTGGTGTTTGAGATTTTTCTTTTCCTTTTTTTAGTTTTTCAAAACAAAAATTTCCTTGGAATTTTCGGAAAGGGTGCAACATTAAAATTTCCCAGTTGTGAAATAGATTCATTTATTAAGACTTGGTTGTGAATATACCTTCTTAGAGATGCAAATTAATCTCCTTATTTGCGCCTTTTATCTCAAATTATGTTTTATAAAATTTACAAAGGAAGAAGATTAATTGCGCAGAAGTTTTATGCATTTACAAATGTATCCAAATTTGTAGTCGCTGGACAAATGATTACCTTGCTTAAACTGTTCGAGCAGAATCCACATAAATAGATTGAGCTGGTCGCCTATTGCTTGATTAAACTGTTCGAACTTGATTTAAAAGAAAAGCTTGATGAATTCGGTTCAGTAAGTGCATAAATATTATAAATTTGTATTAATATCAGCCTACTTGGCTTGATGAATTCGGTTCAGTACGTTCATAAATATTATAAATTTGTATTAATACCAGCCTACTTGAACTTAATTTTGTTTGATTGTAAGCACGTTTGAGATTGGATAGATCGTAAGCTCGTTTGAGATTGGAGATTGGCTCTAAAGAGAAAAGTAAAAAAGGTTTGATTATATTTTAAATCTGTGTATTTTAAAAAGGGTGATAGAGTTCGATTTGATGGACAAAATACTTGTGTAATTTGATTTTGGTAAAAAATAATTAGTTATAAAATAAATAATTAAATTTATAAATAAGAGAATAAGGATATAGATAGAAATAAGGAGCGGAAATTTATCAGGTTTTGCAATCGAGATTAGTGTTAAATACTATATCCTTAAGACAGTTTTGCCCCCGCTACAGTGCTTACGGACTCGTGGACGCTGTCTTCCAAGATACGACAATTGTCACGTAACTTAAGTAGTATTCTAATAAGTACGCTCTAGTGAATTGATAATTATTTCACTCTCATACTGGACGTGAAGAATAAAACAGACTTGAGGAATGGAAAGATATGAGATAAGAAAGTTCTTGTTAAAATTCGATCCTCACAAATGTAGCGAATGAATGTTTATATAGAGATTCAAGTAACTTTTCACAAAAGGTTGTTACTCTTTAGAAAGAACGTGTCTTTTCGGAAAAAGTACGTCCCTTTTTAAAAGTTACTTTAACAATTGTAAAGACATGTCTTCTTTAGAAAGACGTATTTATTGTCAAAGGACATGCCTATTTCAATGACAATGTTTAACAAAATTAAATTAATTTTCACTTAAATTATTAAATTATTAATATTTAATTAATAATTCCAACAAAATTATCTAAAACCACACGAAGTTATCACATCTTCTATCAAAAAAATAAAATAAATGCCCATCCTATACGATTTTCATCTCATATTTCTTTTTTGAGTTATTGAGCTGTTTCTTTTGTTTGAACAATTTAAGGGGGCTGATAAATGCAACCCCCATTTTTTGTCACAAACACCCTCTAGAATTTTTATTAATATTAAACTAAAGTTTATTCCTACCACCCTCTTATTTAACTTTTATAATATAAATATTTACTATTAACTATTAACTAATAATGTAATTAACTTAAATAAAAAAAACAGCCACCACCCATCACAACTCCCACTCCCGAGTAACCACGTGTTTCTGTCAGATGTTCCATCTCCACCCACCAAAAATCTCATTTTGAACAAGAAATCAAATACTAACAATATTAGTTTGAGTGATTAAGCATAAAAAATCATGGTTAATGAGTTTAATAATATAGAAATGGAAATCTTGAATAAGCTCAAAGATGGTGGTGAAGTAGAAGAGAAAGATAAATATGGTGTCATATTTGGTGACCTAAATGATAAAGATAGATCAAAAGAGGTATATTTGTTTCAGTGTTACCTTATATTTGTGCATTTTAATTTTTCATTTGATGAATGTTCTAAAATCATAATGAAAAAGTTTGTCCAAAAAAAACAGAGGTAAACACAGAGCTAGGTGTTTTAAACCCATCAGTTGCTCTCCCCACATTAGCCGAGTGATATGCACATCACTCACCCCACATTGGCTGAGTGATGTAATAGAGCTCTGTATTGGTATTTTCAGGATAATTTCTTACTTATATAATTAAAATATTGCAGGACCCAAATTGCCTTGATTCTTCTATTTGGAACGATATTTCTCTTCTTGAAGAAATAGATTTCACCGTAATTCAATTAGAAGCAACTAGTAAAGTTCTTTATCCTGATGTTGATGAACAAGCTATGAAAATAGAGCCTCATTCTCAAATCCAAATGAAATGTGATGACCTTAATTTGGATGGCGACGAAGGGTTGGTTCTAATTGATGGAGAGCCTAATAATCCGAGTTATGGTGACCAATCATTTAATGTTAATGTGTCTAATAGTTTTAATATTTTAGATTCTATGTAGAACGACTATAACCCAACAAAATCTATTGACATGGCTCATGTGTTTATAACAGAAAAAGTAAGTATAATGAGTACTTAACTTACAATTTTACTGTACTTATTTTCCTATAAAATTTAAAATCACTAATTTATTCAATTTTGGTTTCGATAGATATTTGAATCTCGACATGCTATAGTAGATTGGTGTCAAAGTAAAGGAAATGTGATCAACACTATAATCGTGACCCAAAAGTTAGACCACGGTACTAGTAAAAGGAGGCCAAGGCTATTTTTGGGTTGTGAAAGAGGAGGCAAATATCGTAATAACCGCAAAGAGGGAAAAAAACATGAACCGAAGAGAGATAGTATTACAAGAAAATGTAATTGCCCATTTTTAATTCGTGGTTTGAATCTTGGTGGGGATCGATGGAAGGTACATGTGAAATGTGGAGTTCATAATCACGAGTTACCAAAAACTTTAGTGGGGCATCCATATGCGGGAAGATTGAACAAACATGAAAAGAAAATTCTTAGTGAAATGACAATTGCTGGAGTAAAACCGAAAGAGGTTCTTTGTGGAATCAAAGGTCGTGATGAGGCGAATGCTTCCACGATAAGGACTATTTACAATGCGAAGGCGAAGATGAGATTGCATGCTATGGAGGGAAAGAGTGCCATTCAACAATTGATGAAAATTTTAGTGGATAATCATTATGTTTATTGGCACAGATGTGATGAAACTATTGAAGAGGTTTTGGACCTCTTTTGGGTTGAACCCAATTGTATTTTGTTGGCGAAGCAATTTTTCTCCGTGATTATAGTTGATTGTACTTATAAAACAAACAAGTACAAGATGCCCTTATTTGTTATGATGGGACTTACATCGACAAACAGAACGTTCTCTATTGCCCATTGTTTTATGTATAAGGAGAAGGAGGATAATTATCATTGGGCTCTTTTAATGTTAAAAAGGTTGTTCGAGCCCCATGAACTTCCAAGCGTCTTCGTAACGGATAAGGAGTTCGCTTGTATTAGTGTCATCGGTAATGTTTTTCCGGATGCCCGTCGCATGTTGTGCTCATTCCATATTTCGAAAAATGTAAAACAAAGATGTAAACCTTTATTTCAATCGGGTGCTGTTTGGAATTTATTCGTTCAAGGTTGGAGTAGTATTATGATGACATCGTCGAAAGAAGACTTCTTTCTAAGGTGAGAAGAATTCAAGAAAGACTGGAAGGAGTTTCCAAAGGCCATAGAGTACTTGTCAGACAATTGGTTTCAACAAAGAGAGTTCTTCGTATTAGCGTGGACGAATGAGATAAAACAACGTGAAAATAGGACGACGAATAAAGCCGAAGGGTCGCATGGCAAGTTGAAAAGGCACCTTGAGTCGGGTGGGGGAACTTTCTCAACTGTTTTTGCGGGAATGGCCAATATGTTGTGTTTACAAATTAATGAAGTTAAAGCCGTTTTCGAGAGAAGCCTTGGTGCGATAAAAGAAAGACACTGCAGTTTTTTATTGAAACAACTTAGGGAAAATATATCACTTTTTGCTTTAGACTTGATAAAGGATGAGGATGTTAGATCGAATGATATTGGTATAGATCCATTGTTGTGCGATCACGTGCTTCGTACGGTTTATGGTTTGCCATATGCACACGAGTTGGTGTTATATCGTCGTGCAAATCGGCCTATACCATTGAATGCGGTTGATGATCATTGGCAAAGGTTGACAATCGTACCAAAAAAAAGGATGATGGATTTATTGAAGAAGATCTTTTTAAAACGGCCGAGATTTATTTGTTGAAGAAGTTGTATGATCAATCGACGCCGGATGAGAAGAAGGCAATTTTGATAAAATTAAAGCTCCTCGCTATGCCATATTTGACGTCATTCAAAGAGCCAATCCCCGTCATTCCAAAGGGTAGACCACAAGGGAGTAAGAGAAAATTATCCCGAAAGGAAATGAAACATGAATCATCAACAAAACGGAATCCATCAGGGTTTGAGTATGCGAAGACCAAAGAAGAGGCACGATTAGTCGTTACACAATCATCCCAAACTAGTAAATTGAGGCAAGTTGTTAAGAAGAAGAAAGAAGGGAAGACCGATTTTAGCCAAACTTTTTTCGAACGTTATCTCAAATTCATCCCCAAAATCATGCATCCATTTATCGCAGATATAGAAAATGTTAAAGGTGATAAACATTGTGGTTTTCGAGCCATTAGTGAACACATGGGATGGTCGGAGGATGAAAATGGTTGGTTGCTAGTAAGAAAGGACTTGATTGCGGACCTAGAAAGGTACAAGCATATGTATGACAGCGTGTGGGGAGATTGGTTTTATAATGATAATCGATATATACTAGAATTTTTTGAACCCATATGCAAAGACGACAAGTACTGGATGGTGATGCCCGCTATGGGTTTCCTTACTGCGTCGACTTATAATTGTGTCGTCGTGATGTTTTCAGCATTACAAAGTCTGACCTTTTTTTTGCACGATGAGGGCCCGCGGGAGGGAAGCAACATTCGTATCCTAGCAATAGCACTTGTACATGAAAATCATTTTGTTAAAGTTCATTTGAAAGATGATTCACCGCTCCCACCTATTGCGAGCATGTGGAATAGGCTTCGAACAAAAGAGGCGGCCGCTTGGGAAGAAACTTTTGCTAATAGACTCATATTGTATAAAGAAATGGGTAATTAGGGGTACAAGCAAAAGACTTTCCAATCATAAATAAAGGATTATGATTGGACAATCTTTTGTGAATTTGTGCATCTCACATGTAATTTTTTGTCAATCTTAACCCTCATGTAATTCACATGATGAAGCAAATCTCGTGTAATGTAAATCTCTAACTCGTGTGTAATTATTGTGATGATGTATCTCCGATACAATTTTTTGTAAAGATGCAACTATCATGTAACTTTTTGTGAAACTAATGAACAACTTAGTCATTCTACCAAGCTCGGAAGTAATTGAAGATTAAGGTGCGTGGGTATCAAGCTCGAAAGATATTAAAGTTGAGTTAAATACTGTCAATGAGTAGTCGGTAGCAAGCTCGAACGTAATTAAAATCCATTTGTTGTTAAAGTTCCATATGGTGTACCAAGCTCAGATGTTATTAAAGTTCCATATGGTGTACCAAGCTCATATGTTATTAAAGTTCCATATGGTGTACCAAGCTCATATGTTATTAAAGTTCCATGTGTAATTATTGTGATGAGTTATCTCCTATGCACTTTCTTATGAGAAAATGGTGTACCAAGATCAAAAGTTTAAAGTTCCCTACGGTCAATGTTTGGGGTATCAAGCTCGGCACATATTAAAGTTGATGTCCACGGTCAATGTGGAGTTGGTACCAAGCTCGGAAGTTATTAAAGTTTTGTGCGGTGGTACCAAGCTAAGTCCAAAACGATTTCTATAAGGTCGGAATCATGTTTGCCAAGTAATTGTAGCCCATATCGTGTTAACTAAGCTCGAAATTTTATTTCCTATGAAGTTACCGCTAACTAAGCTCGGAGAGTTATTTCATTCAGCACATATCGTGTTTACTCGGCACTTCACGTCGGCAGTACATGGAGGTAGGGCTGGGATTGAAATTTAAAAACGGTTCGCAGACCGAAAGTGGGAACCGGTTCTAACGGTTCGCGCCACCGTGGCGGCTCGCGGCTGGCTTGCTACTTTGAAAACGCTATCCAAGGACCGAGAACCGAACCGTGCCGAACCGGTAAGAAAGTCCACTTTAATAATAAGAAATGATTCCGGTTTTTCATATTACATGGAGGTCGGATTGATTTAATTGCAGACTGGGCTTGGGCGCCACGTGGCGGCTCGCGGCTGGCTTGTACTTTGGAAAGCTATCGACTGCATTGAAATGACCCATATTAAATGCAATTTTATCATTAGGCACGATTATAGAGGGGAAGCACGCCGTGTTGGACAAAAACTGTCCAACTTACCCACTTCTCATTTTTTTAAAATCACAAACTCTTCCTCTGCAATTTTCTCCCCTCCTTTCCTTGTACGAGCAACGAACTATACTTACGATCTGAAATCGCAATTTTCATTCTTTGAAGTTTTTCTCTCACTGTAAGTCTTCCCTATCCTTCACTCTAGTATCGTCGTTTAAATTTTCTTTCAGATGGTTAGGGTTTAGATAGAATAGATGAGTCTAAGAAGGTATTTAGTTAGGGGGGACGAAGAACTTGCTGTTTTCTCTCAGCGATTTATCCCCGATGGGTGTACAGTTAGGCTTCCTGAAGCAAACGAGGAGCCCACTATTCTTTCAAGAGATGGGGAGATTGGCATATATACTGTCCTATTTGAACAAGCGGGATTGAAACTGCCCTTGGACCCCCTGTTGTGTGACGTGTTGAGACGATGCAACATGGCGCTGTGTCAACTGAGTCCCAATGGGGTTAGAGTAATGTTAGGTTGTGCGGCGCTGAACAGATTGTTGGGGGTGAATCTAACGTGGAGGGAGATTTTCAGGTGCTATTCCCTCTATAACAGTCCTGGCGTTCAGTCTCGCTATTACTTCCGAGCTCGGGTTAGGTCTCCCGATTTGGTGAAGTGTTTGACGAAGTCTGAAAAAGCCTATGATGAGGGCATGGTAGTGGTCGGCGGTGCTTGGGACGATGGGAATATATATAAGATAAAAAGATATATAAATCACCACGTTTGTAGGATTTTTAGGTGTATTTTTGTCATCCATTTACTGTTATATTCTGTATTGGATTTTTATACAAATGTGTTTTGTTTTGCAGTCAAGCCCGCTCGTCCGAGCTTTAAGTTGATTGATTGGGACTCCATCAATCCCCTGATAAATTTCAACGGTCCAAGGGGGATTTGTCCTATTGATCACCCCCGAGCTGCTCACAACTTACTCAGTTACACCCCCTGGGACACTGATTTTTTGTCGGAGAGACTCGGTCAGCCGGATTAGGTTGGCAACACCAAAAGGCCAAGCAAACTTGAAGATAGGCAGAAGGTTAAAATCCGCTCGCAATCCCGGCCTATCATTTCTAAAGGGATTGTGATCAGGGAGGGCCCTGTTGAGAGAGCGGGTGTCACTCTAATTGGGCTGGTTGCTGATTTGTGGGGACCTAGCACGTCGGTGCCTTTTCAAATTAAGGGGAAAAGGAAAGTAACCGAGCAAAGTGTAGGAAGCTCGGACACTTCAACCGACCTTGAGCTAGTCCAGCTTTGCGAGGACATAGAAGCCAGTAGTTACCGAGCTATCGAAGATCCTGAGAAGATGACACCAAAGAGAAGGAACTTGAGCCAAGCTTTGCAGGATGACGTCAACGCTGTGCAAGTTGCTGTGTCCTCTCCTCAAAAGAAGACTCACTATGGCTACAGAGCTGTGGTGACTACCCTACCATCCTCACCCCCAGCTTCTGATAGAGTGGAAGCCTCCGACTTCCCAACTGAAAAAGATCAGCCCCAAACGGTTGAAGGTCAGGGAGCCGAACAGGTAGAGGAAGAACTTGACCGTAGCTGGCGTCCTGTGTTTCGCTACCAGGGTCGTGAGCTGCTAGAATCTGATTCCATATATCGCCCCCTCTCCATTGCAGCCACCATCATGTATGGTATCACAAAGGCTGATGATATTTGCGAGCTCAAAGACATCCCGACTGTTCAACTCAGGAATGAAGCTCTGCAGGATATGTTGAAAGTTAGTATCCAAGCTTTTATCTTTCTCTTATATTTCGCAATATATTTTTTTGCCTTGTAATTTTGTTTGTCTTTCTATGAGCAGGCTGCCCAGAAGTTTATGGTGTTAGACGATAAGAGGGCTATCATGAATAGGAACTAGAATGATGCCCTCATGCAGCTGGAAGCAAAAAAGAAACGCCTCAATGAACAGCTGAAGGGAAAGAAGAAGGAGCTGGACACAGCCAACGGGCTGATATCTAGTTTGAACCAGCAGGTGGGGAGTGCTCAGAGGGAAGCGTCTTTTCTGAGGTCAGATCAGCAGCGTCTGAAAGAGGAAGTAGAGCGCCTGATGAAGGAGAACTCTGACCTCAAGGCGGAGAAAGAACAGGAAATTGCTGATGCCTAGTAGAGGGGATATGTTCTATGCTTCGACGAAAGTGTTGCCGAGGTTAAGGCAATAAAGTCGAAGCTCTACCAGGCTGGATATGACCGGGGGCTTGATGCTGCCCAGGTGCCTCCTATGAGCGATATGAGGGTTCCTGTTCTCATTCCTGCTGGCTTCCAGTATGCTGTAGAGGCGCCTGCGGTCGAGGCAGCTGAGGTCGGCCAAAAAGCTCAAGGCAGGGATGTGGTGGAAGTTGAATCCCCTGTTGGTCAGGCTGCTCATAGCAGGGTTGGTGATGGGCAACAGGCTGGAGAGGGTGAATTGGAGGATACTGGTGCTCATGACGCTTCCATCCCACTGGATTAGGATTTCAACTGTTTTTTTTTTCTTTTTGTAATGGGCTTTTGTTTTTTATTTCTTTTTGTGTGGATTGCGTTTCTGATTGGTTTTTAAACTCGGATATGTTTGTAAGCTCCTTAAAACTTTTATTCATTTCAGTATTACACGCTTCACAATACAGCTCGGGAACAGTATGCAATATTTCTCTACTGTAATGTAATTAACCTTTAGTTAAAGCTCGGCCCGATGGAAAAATATTTCAACTTCAATAACAATTTTGAGATGCTAATAAGAAAGAAATAAGCTTAACATTGTCGGATAACTTAATAAGCTCGGAAACAGTTTGAAGTATTCTCGTTCTTTTCATATCTTCATAATATGCTCGGTTCAATGTTATCGAGTATTTTTTTTCAAATGCTTTGTTTTTCGTTCATAAATGTGTGTTGGTTTATTTTCGGTTTGTCGGGATGTAGTGTCAAAAATTTATTCGCTTGAGCTTGGAGTGACTATAAATTATAGCTCGGCTTATAGTAATAACATTTATTTTAATATGGTCAGTAAGAGTATGAAACATTTCTGATGTATTACAGGCTTCATAATAAGATACGTAATCGACTTAATGAAATGTTGTAATGAAATTCTTTTTGCCTAGTTTGAATTTCTTTACCTATGTAGTATAAATCCTTATTCCTGAGTATATATCTCTTTATTTATGTCATGTCATACTTTGATCTACTGATCTATTTTAATTATGCACCCTAGTTGGCCACGTGGCTTTTTTCCAATGGCCACTGGGCAACTAATGCGAGGAGTGTGCATAATTCCAAGGTGTTTCTAGAAATGAATATAATAATAAATGGTGAATGTCCTCTCATTTTTCAATGATATTCATTGCACAGGGTTTTCTGCCCCCCTGTGTAACTCCTATCCTATATAAATCGGACTTTTCACTGTTTAGAACTCAGAGTTCCATTTCAATGGAGGATCTTAACAATGAATCCGTTTTCGATTCTGCTTCTCCATACGCTAGAAGAGTAGACGCTACAGAAGTGGCCAACATGTTGAGGGCCTTTCTTCGCCTTAGACGTAAACACCGTCGTTTGAAGAAGAGCTATGGCCGTCTTGCCGGTCTGTTTTTCCGTTTGAAAGAACGATTTGCTTCTTTCAAGCGCAGGAAGCCTTCTTGAAGAGAGCTTTGACAAAATTAATAAACAACTCGAGAAGGTCATGAAGGTAGTCGAAGTTCAACCATTAAGGCTTCACACCGAAGGAATTTTTGAAGAAAGCTTTTCTTTTTTTTCTCTTATTTTTCTCTTTTTGTAATAGACATTTTTTATCAAATGCATGCTTTTCTTTCATATATGTTATGTTGATTTCTGTTTCGTTTTGTCGGAATGTTGTGTGAAGATTGATTTGCTACATTTTTTATCTTTTTATCTTTCTGTTTCTGTTTCGGTATGATCTATTTAATTAAAGCTCATCCTGTTGATAACAAATTTCAATGTCAGTGATAAATTTAACGTGCTTCATAACTTAACTTTTTACGTTTACACAAAACCTTGATACGTTTAATATGTTTAACAAGATGTAACTATCATGTAACAAGGTCGGATAAAATTAAAGTTCCACAAGGGCAATCGTGTGGTTAAAATTACAAATGGTGTACCAAACTCAGATATTATTAAAGTTCCATGAGTAATTATTGTGATGAGTTATCACCAATGTACTTTTTTATGAACAATTGGTCTTCCAAAGTCGGAAGTTATTAAAGTACCATGTGCACTGATATCAAGCTAGGAAATCCATATCGTGTTCACGAAGCTCGAATTCGTATTAGCCACGTATATGTAGACGTAAAAGAGTTTTCAGTAAGCTCGGAATCTTATTTCGTAGTAATTGAATTGCATATCGTGTTCAATAAATTCGGGTTATCAATTCATAGTGGTTAGAGATCCAACTCTTGTTAAGCTCAATAAGTTCAGTGTAATTCCTGCATGTTGTGCTCACTAAGCTCAGAGTAATATTTTATTTGGTAATGAAGGGAATTAAATTGAAAACCGGGTCAGTGCACCACGTGGCGTTTCGCGGCTGGCTCGTACTTAGACAAAGCTGTCGACAGAATTGGAATGACCCATATTAAATGCAATTTGATCATTACGCGCGAGTATATGGGGGATGCACGCCGTGTTGGACATAAACTGTCCAACTTACTTTTCCTTGTCATTTTTCAAAATCACAAACTCTTCCTCTGCAATTTTTTCCCTCATTTCTCTGTACGAGCGACGAACTATACTTACGATCTGAAATCGCGATTTTCATTCTTCGAAGTTTTTCTCTCACTGTAAGTCTTCCCTATCCCTCACTCTAGTATCGTCGTTTAAATTTTCTTTCAGATGGTTAGGGTTTAGATAGAATAGATGAGTCTAAGAAGGTATTTAGTTAGGGGGGACGAAGAACTTGCTGTATTCTCTCAGCGTTTATCCCCGATGGGTGTACGATGAGGCTTCCAGAAGTAAACGAGGAGCCCACTCTTTTATCAAGAGATGGGGAGATTGGCATATATATTGTCCTATTTGAACAGGCGGGATTGAAACTGCCCTTGGACCCCCTGTTGTGTGAGGTGTTGAGACGATGCAACATGACGCTATGTCAACTGAGTCCCAATGGGGTTAGAGTAGTCTTAGGTTGTGCTGC
This sequence comes from Lonicera japonica, assembly GCA_021464415.1. Taxonomy (NCBI): domain Eukaryota; kingdom Viridiplantae; phylum Streptophyta; class Magnoliopsida; order Dipsacales; family Caprifoliaceae; genus Lonicera; species Lonicera japonica. Next base: position 20,647,211 of record CM038470.1, read on the forward strand.
CCTGAACAGATTGTTCGGGGTTAATCTAACGTGGAGGGAAATTTTTTGGTGCTATTCCCTTTGTAACAATCTCGACGATCATTCTCGCTATTACTTCCGAGCTCGGGTTAAGGCTCTCGATTTGGTGAAGGGTTTGACGAAGTCTGAAAAAGGATATGACGAGGGCTTGGTAGTTGTCGGCGGCGCTTGGGATGATGGGAATATACATAAGATAAAAAGATATATACATCAACGTGTTGGTAGGATTTTTAGGTTTATTTTGTCATCCATTTCGTGTTTTATTCTGTGTTGGATTTTTATACAAATCTCGTGTTTGTTTTGCAGTCAAGCCCACTCGTCCGAGCCCTGAGGTGATTGATTAGGACTCCATTAATCCCGTGATAAATTTCAACGGTCCACGGGGGACTCGCGTTATTGATCACCCCCGAGCTGTCCATAACTTGCTCGGTTACACCCCCTGGGACACCGATTTTTTATCGGAGAGACGTAATAAGCCGGATTGGGTTGGTAACACAATAAGGCCGAGCAAACTTGAGGATAGGCATAAGGTTAAAGTCCCTACGCAATCCCGGCCTATCATTCCTACAGGGATTGCGATCAGGGAGGGCCCTGTTGAGAGAGCGGGTGTCACTCTAACTGGGCTCGTTGCTGATTTTGGTCGACCTAGCACATCGGCCCCTTTTCAAGATAAGGGAAAAAGAAAAGCTGTCGAGCAAAGTATATGCAGCTCGGACACTTCAACCGACCTTGACCTAGTCCAGCTTTACGAGGACATCGAAGCCTCTAGTTACGGAGCTATTGAAGATCCTTTGGAGATGGCCCCAAAGAGAAGGAACTTGAGCCAAGCTTTACAAGATGACGCCAATGCGAAGCAAGTTGCTGCGTCTTCTCCTCAGAAGAGACCTCGGTATGGCTACAGAACTATGGTCACTACCCCACCAGCCTCTCCGTCTGCTGGTCAGGGAATGGAGGCCGCCGACTTCCCAGCAGAAAGAGGTCAGCCCCAAATGCTTGAAGGTCAGGGAGCCGAACGGTAGAGGAAGATCCTGACCGTAGTTGGCGTCCTGTGTTTCGCTACCAGGGCCGTGAGTTGCTGGAATCTGATTCCATATATCGCTCCCCCTCCGTTGCAGCCACCATCATGTATGGTATCACAAAGGTTGATGATATTTGCGAGCTCAAAGACATCCCGACTGTTCAACTCAGGAATGAAGCTCTGCAGGATATGTTGAAAGTTAGTATCCGAGCTTTTATCTTTCTCTTATATTTCGTAATTTATTTTTTTGCCTTGTAATTTTGTTTGTCTTTCTATGAGCAGGCTGCCCAGAAGTTTATGGTGTTAGACGATAGGAGGGCTATCATGAGTAGGAACCAGAATGATGCCCTCACGCAGGTGGAAGCAGAAAAGAAACGCCTCAATGAACAGTTGAAGGGAAAGAAGAAGGAGCTGGACACAGCCAACGGGCTGATATCTAGTTTGAACCAGCAGTTGGGGAGTGCTCAGGTGGAGGCATCTTTTCTGAGGTCGGATCAGCATCGTCTGAAAGAGGAATTGGAGCGCCTTATGAAGGAAAACTCTGACCTCAAGGCGGAGAAGGACCAGGAAATTGCTGATGCCGAGCAGAGGGGCTATGATCTATGCTTCGACGAAAGTGTTGCCAAGGTCGAAGCTCTACCAGGCTGAGTATGACCGGGGGCTTAATGTTGCCAAGGTACCTCCTATGAGTGAGCTGAGGGTTCCTGTTATCATTCCTACTGGCTTCCAGTTTGCAGTAGAGGGGCCTGCGGTCGAGGTTGCAGAGGTCGGCCAAGAAGCTGAAGGCAGGGAGGTGGTGGAAGTTGAATCTCCTGTTGGTCAGGCTGCTCATAGCAGGGTTGGTGATGGGGAACAGGCCGGAGAGGGTGAATTGGAGGATACTGGTGTTCATGACCCTTCCATCAAACTGGATTAGGCTTTCATGTAATTTTTTTTTTATGTTTTTGTAATGAACTTTTTTGTCAAATGCTTTGCTTCTGTCATATATGTTGGGTTGACTGCTATTCTGTCAAATGCATTGGTATATAAGCTCGGATTGATATCTTTAATTAAGAAAGATGCCTATAATAAATAAGAAAGAAGCTTAACATGGTTGATTCCACTAATAATTTTAACATTTTGACTTCGCAAGAAGGTTATTAAAAAGCTCGGAAATACTCGTAAGCTCTAAAATTTTGCTTTGAAAATACAGCTCGGTAAAAGATTGACATATTTTCTAGACTTCTATAATAAGCTCGGCACAATGTTATTTAGGCTTGTTAATACAGCTAGGTAACAGTTTGAAATATCCGTAGCACTCTTAATAATAAGCTCAGCGGAATGTAATGTCCTTTCTATGAAATGCATTGAATGATCCATTTAATTAAACCACTGCCTAATGAAAAAACATTTCAACGTCATTAATAATTTTAATATGCTTCATAACTTATACTTTTATCTTTAATTAAGAAAGTTGCTTATAAGAAAGAAAGAAACTTAACATGGCCGATACCATTTATAATTTTAAGCTCGGCTTGTTTCTAAGCTCGGTTTGAATATTAAACATTCCTCAAGTATGATTTTCTTTATGTATGTAGTATAAATCCTTTTTGCCGAGTATATATCTCCTTATTTATATCATACTTTGATCTATTGTAATTATGCCCCCCAGTTGGCCACGTGGCTTTTTTCTATTGGCCACTGGGCAACTAATGCGAGGAGTGTTGTTATATTCCCAAAGTGTTTTTGGGAATGAACATAATAATAAATGGTGAATGTCCTCTCGTTTTTCAAGGATATTCATTGCACAGGGTTTTCTGACCTCCTGTGTAACTCCTATCCTATATAAATCGGACTCTTCACTGTTTAGACCTCAGAGTTCGATTTCAATGGCGGATTTTAACAATGAATTCGTTTTCGATTCTGCTTCTGCTTCTCCATATGCTGAAGGAGTGGACGCTACAGAAGTGGCCAACATGTTGAGGGCCTTTCTTCACCTTAAACGAAAACACCGTCGACTGAAGAAGAGCTATGACCGTCTTGCCGGTCGATTTCTTCGGTTGAAAGAACAATTTGATTCTTTCAAGCGCAGGAGGCCTTCTTGAAGAGAGCTTTGACAAAATTAATAAACAACTCGAGAAAGTCATGAGAGTTGTCGAAGTTGAACCATTAAGGCTCTTGACACCGAAGGAATTTTTGGAGAATGCCAGTCTTTTTTTTTCTTTTTATCTTTTTGTAATGGACTTTTTTTTTTTTATCAAATGCATGCTTTTCTTTCATGTGTTGTGTTGATTGCTGTTTCGTTTTGTCGGAATCTAGTCTGAAGAATTTTTTCGCTTCAGTTGACATTTATAAGCTCTGTATGAACTATTTAATTAAAGCTCGGCCTTTTGATAACAAATTTCAACGTCGTTAATAATTTTAACATAGTAAGTTAAACCTTTTATCTTTAATTAATTAAAAAAGATGTTTATAAGAAAGAAGCTAAGCTTCACAAGCTCGGAATAATAAGTTTGACATTTACTAAAAAAGAGGCTATATACACAAGCTCGGAAACACATATGAGCTGAGAATTGAATTGAATTCGACACAATTTTTTTATGAAAAAAATTAAAAAAATAATAGAACAAATTTCTTAATGCAAACTTAATTTTATAAGTCTCACACAATCCAACAAAAACACTTATTACAATTACATATTACACTTAACATCTCTTGAGATTTTATTTTTTGAAAATATTACAAGACATCTTCAATCTTAATCTCGCTAAAAATGTGTACGTGTCTAAACAATCATTTATGAATTCATCTCCATTTCTATTAAGGTGTGGAAAAATATATATTTCAAATTCTCTCTCTAGAATTCTGTTTTCTTTCTCTCTACATTCTCTTATTCTGCTGCTTCTCTCTAAATTATCTTGTAGATCTCTTCACCCAATTTCTCTATATTCCTTCATTACTCTGCTTTATTATTTTAGGTTCAGGATCTGTTCAAGCCAGATCCTGACATAACCACTCTCTCATTTTTTTTCCCTCTTTCAAGGACACCAAATTTGGGGGTAAAATCGAACCCATACAGTTTGGTGTTGTGCTTTGAGCCGCCTCACAGAGAGAAAAATATGAAGTGACAGAAAGAGGATTGACTACCTTTGAGCTTTATCATAGACAGAATAGTTTTGTAGGTGATGAAGCAATGAAGGAGGAGAGAGTGTTCACACTCGTACAGAGATGGGTCGCCAGCAATGGTGTGCGTAGCGCCTAGTGGGTAGGGGCGAAGGAGAGATAGAGTAAGAGATCCACCAGTGGAGATGGAGAATGACAGAGACTAGCGGTGGAGACGGAGATGATGGGAACAACAGTGGGGATGCGAGTGTTTCAGAGCACGGTAATAAGGAAAAGAATGGTGTGTTTGAATCCCCTGTTATTCTTCTTATTATTTTATTTTATGGGTTTAGTTCAATTTTAATTTAACTTTATTAATTTAATTAATTAAAATTATGGTTGTTAATTGGAGGGTGGTAAAGAAAGGTGTTTGTGATAAATTTTTAAAAACTTGAGAGTGTAAGGTGTAAAGGGTGTTTATGACAAAAAATGAGGGTGTATTTATCAACCCCCAATTTAATTGGGAGTATTCGTGTTGTTTTTTTTGTCAGATTATAATATTAATTTAAAAAATTATATTATATATTTTTAAAATTAGGGATAGCTTTTGACAATATATAAAATTATTTTAATAATAATAATTCCGTTTAATCGAACGGGACAACAGTCACATTATTGGGGGGACAAAAACAGAAAAAAAGAAACCTCCTTTATGTACAATGGACATTTCGAGATGAGTAATGCCATAATATGCATGACACGTGCCCTAAGAGGTATGTACCCCCTTCTGTCGTTTAAAGTTTTTTTTTTATTTTTTGGCATGACGTGGTAGGAGGTGAACCAACGATTTGGACCCATTTGGGGATGTGGTCCAACGTTTGTCGTTATGACAAACTCTCTTGCATAAGCTGACGTGGGCAATGGTCCGCCTTGCTTCGCAATTGGGTATGTGAAAACCAATTAATTAAGGACTCCTAGATTTTCTTTAGATCTTTCATTAACTTTTAACTCAATACGGACTAAAGTGAAAAGTTGGTTGAACCACTGGATTAGCTTACTAGTGTGTCAGTGTGTGGCGCAGATTACAGCGGCATAGTGAGAAATGAAAAACCTTACATTGCAAGTGTTCCGGTAGATCAAGTGGACTATAAGTAAGAAAAGCTTTTACTTAAATTTGAGAATTATTTTAAATTAGAGGATATTTTTGTTGTTTATTGTACTTTTTTTCTTCTTAGAAGAATTGTTCTATTCAGAGCGAGAATTATTTTAAATTATATTAATTTTTTTTTTGATTCCTTTCAGGATATTCGTATTAACTTTCACGCATCTTAATAATTTTTGCTCGTGGTTTTAAAATTCGATCTTGAAAATTCTAAGTCTGGCCAAGTATTATTTTGATAATTTTAAGGTTTAATCTTGGAAGCTTTAAGTTTATCTAAATTTTTTTCAATGATAACTTTATACTACTAAATCAAGAAATTTAATTTAAATTATATTGATCAATCGAAGTTTTATCTCTTATCATTTCAATACTCATGTCCCTATTGTATTATTTGAATAGTGGCAAATTGAAAAATATTGAAAGTCTGACGATAAAATTGAATGATTTGTGAAGTTTTGATTGTACAACGGAATTAAGGTTGTCTTTGGTAAATAATTGTGATTTGAGAGGAGAATAAAAAATAATTTACTTGATTAACGTTAAAAATAGAAAAATTATTATTTTTTTATATATATTTTAATGAAATCAATTGACTAGTCCAAGAAATATTTATATACTTATAACCCAAAATCATTAATTACTGTTAGAGAAAGCTAAACAAGTGGTTTAGTAATAAAAACCCGATTAGATTAGAAATGATGGTGTCTGTCTGTTCGCAATAGGTTTTGTAGATGATGAAATGAAGCACGCAAACACAACCACAAGAACAACAACAACAATTACTGGTTTAATAAATTTTGAAAGCGCAATCGGATTGGGTGGCAGTGATATCCTCTTTTTACCTTTTCAGGCGAGTCCCATAATCGCCTCTCTCTCGCACACACATATAGAGGGAGAAACATACACACCTTTACTTTTTCCTCAGTTAGGGTTTCCCTTTTCATTGGCTCATTAATCCCCCAGTTCCGATTTCATTATTCAAATTATTCTCGAGTGAGCCACTGTTATTATAGTCTCTGTTTCGATGCTGTGAAAATTGAAGGAATTTTGAGGTTTTGATTTTGTTTAGTTTGGTAATTGAAGTTCATAAAGACAACTTTACTGAACTGTCGGTGTATATAGGTGATTGTTTTCCTTCTGCTTGTCAATTGGATACGCTGAATGCAATTTTCTTTTTTTCGTTTTTCCCTTTCTGTTTTTGTTCCTCGCCTTTAATTGCAGCCAACCAGGATGAGGGTTAGGGTTTTCCGTGCAGGACTTCATTAATTTTATGGATTATTAGTTTTTATATTTATGCACATGAGGTCCTGTTATCACATTGTCACATGTTATTTCTACTAGTATTTGAAGTATGTCACATATATCTACAAATATAGATAGATACACTCGCATATATATACATATGAATATCTCATTTGCATGAAGAGGTATCAAAATATCATATTTAATGGTATTCAGATTCAGGATGAAGTTATCCTATTAACCATTCAGAGGTAAACCCAATTTTTCTCTAAAATTGTAATGGATTCAGATTCAAACCTGAGAGGTAGAAAAACCGGTTGTACTCTTGCTTCAAGACAAGTATTTATTGAGGGTTAATGTTATTCTGTACTGTTAGTTTTGTATTTCAGTTTTACTTTGTAATTGACAATTGGTATCGGTAGCTATGCCATATAACAGCTGTTTGAAATCAATAAGCACCTTCCTGACTTTGTGCCCCATTATTATGTGATGTTGAATGATACACTCTCCAGTCTCCTTTACTTCGGAGTAATAACAATTATAAGTAATTCTTGTGGTTTCATTTCAGTGGAAATTAGCATATGATTGAATAAAGATTTCTTCAGTAATATGGACGATGAAGTGGATGACGAAGTTACTGCAATTGAAGCTGGCACTCGTAGACAACTACGAAGGAAAGAGAGCGAGTACTTGTTAAATCCCGACAACGACGAGATGCTAGAATTTCATGGGATGGTTATTCCCAATGAGGGTTTCGATAGAATAGGTGGATCTGAAAATGCAAGTGCCAGCCCTCACTATCTCGAAGATGGTGGGGTCGTGGTTGAAGAGTTAACAGTGAAAAATTACAATGACGAAAATTTAGCTATAATCGGTACCTCAAACAATAGAGATAAAAAGAATCATTGGCAGCATTTATATCAAATAGCAGGTGGATCTGGAATTGGGGGTTCTCATTCTCATGGTGATGGTGATTACAGAGACAGCAATAAGGGAATTCCCAGTGTTAGGGAGGATATGGGATATGCCAATTTTCAAGAGTTCTTGGATAAACAAACGAATTTGAAGGCGGATGAAGTTGTGGGAAATTTGAGTAGTGAAAATAAACCCAATTCAAGTAATTCATTATTGCCTCCTGTCGGAATCCGGACAAAAATACTATCCAAATCTGGGTTTTCTGAGTTTTTTGTTAAAAGTACGTTAAAGGGCAAGGGAGTTGTATGTAGAGGTCCAGCTCGAGAAACAGTTGCTGCTGAATTGACGGGCCAGATTTATCCGAAGGCTGCTAGTATTCGTGATGTGAAACCCGATGCATCGTTGAAACTGAGACGAGAAATTGTTGTGCCTCCTTCGCACGGTATTGCTGTGCCTTGCCAGGGTCTTCGTCCCAAGGCTTTTAATGGAGGGGTCACTTTAAGAGAATGGCTAAAGTATGGGCAGAATAAGGCAAACAAAGCAAATAGATTGTATATATTTAAGCAGATTGTGGATCTAGTGGATTCCTCTCACTCACAAGGAGTTTCCTTGCGAGAGATACGGCCATCTTACTTCAGATTGTCGCCTTCGAATCAGGTTATGTACATTGGATCATATGTCGAGAAAGAAATTGTTACGAATATTACGGATTGTAATATTCACCACTCAAATAATGACAGAAATGGGAAGAGGCCACTAGAACAAAGTACTTTCCCTGTTGTTAGTAAATGGGCAGGTAAGAGAAAGTTTGGGGAGAACACAAACACTATTAGACAGTGGCCTCAATTTCTAAATAGATCTGCAAATGATACAAAGGTCAGTATTAATGAATTCAATGAGGAGCGTGCCTCTGAATCAGATTATATGAGCTCGATCAAGTCCAATGAATGTTACGTGTCTAACAAACCCCTACTGTTGTCAACTTCTGTAAGTGATCCGATGGAAGAGAAGTGGTATTCCAGTCCTGAAGAGCTCAACGAAAGGTGTTGCACATTTTCCTCAAATATCTACTGTCTTGGGATCCTTCTGTTTGAGGTGCGCAAATGGTTGTTGTCAGATAGTTTTCTTTACCTTCTCGTATGTTTTCCTATAAAAATGGAGAGCATGTGTTAGATTTTGTAACCGCAGTGGTAGGGATACATTGAAATCCATGCCACTATCAATTTGATGCATTGCTTTATAGACTTTAGGAATACAATAAATCTAGAGGGACTCAGAAATGTGACACAAGAAGCTGAATCAGATGATGTGGCACTTCTGTTAATGCTAATGCCCATGCGATTTATGTATTTTGGTATATACGTTCCAAAATAAGGTGGGCTTCTGTTCCAGTATACTAAGATGAGTAACCCGAAAATGATTTTCTCCCTTCCTTCCCTCAGAGTAGCTTTTTTCAGAAGAAATATAAACAAACATAGTGAATCTACTTTAGTCATCCAAACAATTGTTCTTACTAGGCATACTACGGATGGCAAGCTTCAATGTAGCACCTAGAGAGAATAGCCTTAGTGGGGTGGGCTCTTGATTCCCTGTTCGTGTCTAAGAACTCTCTCTCTCTCGTAGTAAATTTGATTTCTTTGTCCATATTACTGTTCTCCCTCTTGAAGAGATTTAATAGACAGCATTACTTTTAAAACTTATATGGGTGATTGTTTTTTTCAGTTACTTGGATCTTTTGAATCTGGAAGAGCTCATGCTGTTGCAATGTGTGATCTGCGTCATAGGATTCTTCCTCCAAATATGCTCTCAGAGAATCCCAAGGAAGCTGGGTTCTGTCTGTGGCTGCTTCATCCTGAACCATCATCACGTCCTACAACCAGGTAATAGTGATCCGGGTATAATTTTTCCATAAAATCTGTGTTACAACTGTAAAGATTGGTAAAATTGGAAGTTAGTTTCTACAAAACGGAGCTCTCTATGGTTCTTGGAGTTGTAGTAGCTGACATAATCGTTAAGAGGGATGATTTCATTTTCTTTTTACTGTGGTTATTTAGAGGTAGCCGGGAGGATATTATTAATATTTAGAAGTTATGTAATAGTTTGAAGCTTCATCACTATTGGTTAGCCTTAGCTTGGAGGGTTACTTATCATGAGACTGCCAACATACTTTCTGTTAGTTAGCCTTAGCTATTGATTTGAAATTCCATCACTGATTGATAAAAAACCTAGAGGAAAGAGTATAAAATTTCTTGATTCCTTTCTGTGTTGGGTGAAGATCCTAATAAAGTAGTTCAGTTGTCAATAATCATTACCCTTGTATAAGCCAAATTAACTTTTGATGAATATGGTGTGGAAATTACTTTGTAAGCGATAGTTAAAATTTGGTCACTTATAGGATGGCTTCATTAGGCATGCATCTGGCCAACGAGATTGGTTGGGCAGTTATGAGAATCGTAATACAGGGTTCCTTGCATATTTAAGCTTGAAATATTGTTTTTATTGTATAGGCTAAAAGAAGAATTGAAAGGAGTGTTTTAGGTGTCTCATGAATCACAGGAATAAAAAACTGAATTCCCTTATGATATTCTCTAAGTGAGTGTATGCATATGCCATTTCTAAATGAAGTCAAAATTAGGTTGCTGATATATGAAGAAGTTTGACACTTGTGCCTAAATAATTGAATTATTAGTTCTAATGTATCAAGAATTAACATTTTTGAATTGGAGACTGATTATCAAGGTAATCATGCAAAAAATATGCTTGAAAAGAAATTAACGATTTTGAGATTAGATAAAGTGTATGTGATCATTGATAATTGTGGATTTATTGTCTGTCAAGTCATTTTCATTGCCTTTAATGTAATGTTTCTTGTTTCCACATTCGAAACCAGTGAAAATATGTTTGAAAAGAAACTTCAGCCTTTTTCAGCATTACCATTCAATGTGGGTACGGTATATATATTGTTTGTGATGAATGTAACAATAGTTATCATTTATTCTAGAACACTATAATCTAATGTTATCGCCAACATATAACAGGGAAATCCTAAAATCCGAGGTTTTAAGTGGAATTCAAGAATTATCTGGAGACGAATTATCATCATCTATTGATCAAGAGGATGCTGAATCAGATTTGTTATTACATTTTCTCGCATCAGTAAGAGAACAAAAGCAGAATAATGCCACCAAGTTAGTTGAAGAAATTAGGTTCTTAGAAGCAGATATTCAAGAAGTTGAGAGGAGGCAGCCAAGAAAACCCTCGAGTCTTTCTTCTGTATCTTATGATGAAATTAGGTTGAAGAGGAATATTAGTCAGCTTGAAAGTGCCTACATCTCTGTGAGATCCAATGTTCATCTTTCTAATAATGACATGCCACCTCGCGCTAATAAAGAATTGTTGAAAAGCCGAGAGAATTGGTGTCCGATGCGTAATTTTGAAGAGAAACATGAACCGTTGGATCGGCTAGGGGTTTTCTTTAATGGTTTGTGCAAGTACGCTCGCTACAGTAAGTTTGAAGTATGTGGGCTAATGAGGAATGGTGATTTTAATACTTCGGCAAATGTTATATGCTCTCTGGATTTTGACCGGGACGAGGACTTTTTTGCTGCTGCTGGAGTGTCAAAGAAAATAAAGATTTACGATTATTGTGCGCTCTTAAATGGGTCTGTTGATATCCATTATCCAGTTGTTGAGATGTCAAATAAATCAAGGATCAGCTGCATTTGTTGGAATGGCTATATAAAGAACTTTCTGGCTTCGACTGACTATGATGGCATAGTGAAGGTGTGCAACTGTATTCATTGCGTAATACAAAAATTAAACTATTGAAGATTTGTTTGATAAAAAAGATTGAAAACATTACTAAATTTATGAGTAGTTGGAAAAGAGTTGAGTGATTTAGTGAGATGGCCTATTACATTTTTGTTTTTCTCACGGCCAATTCTTTGGGTGGATCTACAATGCTTCTCTTTTAGGTATGGAGTGTTTGTGTTTGGGGTAAGGGGCTATGTGCTTCACAAAGCCATGATTTTTCTAATTTCAGTCCAAATGCAGGAACAGTTTTTATTTATTTAGATGCAATATTATATTCTCATGTAATCAATATTTCAAATTTACACTAGTTCACACTCACTTTTCCCTATTATTTCATTTGCCCGTTTATGTTGCTATTTTGTATTATATATGTTTGCTCATTGTCATGGTATTGCTAATGACGTAAATTTGGGTTGATGATTCCAGTTATGGGATGCAGGAACCGGTCAAGGGATTTCTCAATTCAAAGAGCACAGTAAAAGGGCTTGGTCTGTTGACTTCTCTCAAGTCAATCCCACAACTTTAGCCAGTGGAAGTGATGATGGTTCTGTTAAACTCTGGAACATTAACGAGGCATGTTCTTTGTCTTTTTCATCCTTTACTACCTCCGTCCCAAATTAAAAGTTGATTTTACCTTTATAAATAAAAGAAAACGTGGACTCCTAATTGGGGACAAATGGAGTATTTTTTTTCCAATTTAAGGAATTATTAGGGCTTTTTTGGCTTTGCCCCTATTCTTAATTTTGCCCCTTGCTTTCATAACCATCGGACTTTGTCCCCTGCTTACAGAGGAAACTCAAAAGTATTATGTAAAAATGGTGAGCGGGGTGGGCGCACTTTCTAACTTTTAAAACATAATTAAACACCCGTTGTTATATAATTCTTTGAGATTCCCTGCATGCAAGGGCAAAGTCTAATGATTATGACAACATGGGGGTAAGTCTAATTTCACATGAAGTCAAGAAAACCCAAATTATCTCTACTACAAATCTTATTTTGCTATCTGCAACTGTTTTCTCTGGCTTCCTTTATTGTTTCATTTTTGTGGATGATTGCGAGGAACTTATTCGTGAAGGCGGGGCGTGTTGTCCGCATAAGAATACAGTTTCCAAGCTAAAATTATGTTGTTTTTTACCTGTCGGAGCTTTTCTCAGAATGTATAGAATTATACGCTCTGCAGGGGTGAATCTATGTAAGGGGCGGGAGGGAGGGAAAAGAAGAAGGGGGGGGGGGGGTGGAGGGGGGGGTATTTTGGGAAGAAAATATTAGTACTAACACTGTTTTCAAAAATTAGAAGTACATATTTTTATACGTTTGTACCCTTAAACTTGGAAATGTTCATTGAATCTAATTTATTCCCTTTTGGTGCAGAAGAACAGCTTATGCACTGTTAGAAATGTCGCAAATGTTTGCTGTGTTCAGTTCTCAACCGCCTCCTCTAATTTGCTTGCGTTTGGCTCCGCGGATTACAAAACCTACTGCTATGATCTTCGTAATGTTTCAGTCCCTTGGTGTATATTATCCGGTCACGACAGAGCTGTTAGTTTTGTGAAATTCTTGGACTCGGAAACCCTAGTTTCTGCATCCACTGACAACACACTAAAGATTTGGGACCTCAATAAAACCAATTCTGCTGGTTTATCAGCAAATGCTTGCAACTTAACCCTTCAAGGCCATACTAATGAGAAGGTTAGTTTCTTGTTGCTAGAAATTATGTATTTTTCTAACTCAATTTTGGAATCTGAATCTGTCATTCATATATATATTTTTTCATATTACAGTATTTTGTTTCTCTAGCTTTTTTTTTGGGATATTTCGACTTTGTCCCCCTTTTTTTTTGAAATTAGACTTTCGCCTGTTTTCCATAATTATTGGATGCCCATTGCATGCAGGAGAATCTGAACATATTACATAAAAACTGGGGGCAATGTCAATTTTTTTCTTTTATCATGATCCTTTGACTTAAGCCCCCGTTTTTGTACAATTCTTTGAGATTACCCTGCATGAAGGGGCGAAGTACGATTATAGAACATGGAGGTAATCTAATTTCACGAATAAAATTGGGGGAAAGTTAAAAAAAAAAAAGCCCTTTTGTTTTTTTGCTGGTTTAACTTTGCCGCCTTGCTTGTTCAGAACTTTGTGGGGTTATCTGTTGCTGATGGATATGTTGTGTGTGGTTCAGAGACAAATGAGGTAGGCATTGTTTTTAAATTCTTATATTCTCACAGTAGATGCACAACATGAGTTGCTAAAATACCCACACCACTCTTTTTCCCCCAAGAAAAGAGATTTACATACACACACACACACACATATATGTATGTATATATAACATTTGTGATTTTAGGGAGGCCTTGTCCAATCTAGCCCTCCAAATATTGTGGGTCCGATATAACTTGGCAAGAGATAGGGGAGGAGAAAAAGTTTAAAAGTTCATGCTTCTTGCATTGGATAGGAACTGTTCTATATGATTGATTTAGTGCTTCCTTGCACTAAGTTTAAGTGGAGAGAAGAGAAAGGGAGAGAAAGTGTATCATTTGTTTAGTTTGTGAGTTTAATGAAAGGAAGAGTGAGAAGGGGAAATTTTAATGGAATCAAATACGGAAGAAAAGGAGAGAAAAGAAAGTGAGTTTAATGAAAATTTTTGTAACCTTTGTGCTATAAAATAAATACGTAGGTGCCGTTTAATAACAACATGGAAAATGAAAAGAAAAACACTTGATTTGTGTGAGAAGTTGGAAAATAAATTGAGTCATGTGATGAGATGCTCTCCATCTCACGTCATTTTTATTAGTATATGTCCTCCATCATTCATTATTTTTTGTGGAATTTTTTTCTTCCTCAACCCCTAAAGAAATTTTTTCCATGGAAAAGTTAAAAAAGTAAGAAGATATCTCACCGCATGCCTCGACTTATTTTCCAACTTTACACAAATCAAGTGTTTTTATTTTCATTTTCCACGTTATCAAATGGGTCTTAATAGTTTGTCTTCCAAAAGAATCATATCCTTTCTGTTTTCTTCACAACTTGCAAACAAAAGGAGAAGGAAGAGAGAGGAAGAGAAAAAATAGGTATCTAGGAATTGGTTTTCCTAGTTCATCATACCTTTCTATTTATACAATCACAAGTATCAATAATTACACTATGGCCCAACATTACATAATAATACCAAACTAACCACGTAACACAAGTAACTCTTAAGCACTCACAACAAATACTCCTCCATCTCAAATTGATAGTCCCACTCTCTTTTTGGGCAGTCCCAAATTGATAGCCTCGTTTCCTTTTTGGGACGTAATCAATGTACCAAATCTCACAATATAAGAAGAGTTGTATTCTTGACCATCCATCATGTTGGAATCATTCGTTACATATTCGTCGGCATTGATCCTTGTTGACTTTCACCTTCCTGGGTTAATTTTGATCACTCAATTTGTTTTAAGTAACAATAACAGATTAACAGATCACAAAATTTTCACTGTTTCACATATTCCATTTTTGCTGATGAGAGATGATCCACTCCTATGCAGGTGTATGCTTACTATAGAACTCTGCCAATGCCAATCACTTCCCACAAATTCGGATCCATTGATCAGATATCTGGTAAAGAAACTGATGATGACAATGGCCATTTTGTTTCCAGCGTCTGCTGGCGACGAAAGTCAGATACCGTAGTCGCCACTAATTCCACTGGATGCATAAAATTATTAAAGATGGTTTGAACCAAGGAAAAGGGGAAAAAAAAAACTTACAGAAGTCTTTGAGAATGCCTCTCTTTTTCAGCTTTAGACATACAGAAACTTTTGTTGAAGCCTCGTTCTTCAGCCAGAGCTCTATATCTAGTTGGTGTCCATGGGCAAGTCCACAGGCCAATTCTTCAATAATTTTTTTCGGCCTATTCAAAAATTAGAAAATTGGTGGATCCACTTTGTAGGTTGTTTTTAGTGTGCGGTCCAGCCTTTTTTAAGTGTTAAGGATCAAAGAAACTTATAGGCCATTTTACGCAATGTTATAGTACATACAATGCCTGTGTTTGACAGTGTGCCTCTGAATACGCAAAATGTTTTCGAGAGTGGAATGCACCCCAATTTCCTCTCAAAAGTTGTTTGGTGAGTTCAACTCCGGCCCATGGACTCCTCAAGTTGAACCGGATCCGGCTCCTCTAGAGTGATTTCTCACTCTAAATTAGGACCATGCATTTAAAATAGAATGGTTTAGATTTTGATGAATACTTGTCAAAATCTGAACCTTCTGATTTTAAACTAATGGTCAAGATTTCTTCAACTCTCTAGAGTGGTAGAGGAGCCTGATACAGGGGAAGCACGACAAACTCAAGGGCCCTGTTTGGTTCGGATGCAATATTTTTTTCTGCGCAATTGAAAGGGAAATATTTGTCAACTTGTTTGAATCCCAAGATAATGTGCCATGGTAGTTTTTTTTTATTGCATTTGTAATAGAGAGCATTTCCAACCTATATATGTTGTGAGACTGGCAATTTTTTAACTAGTATTGTTGATTTGTATCTAAATAAACTGTGGTGGATTTAAAAAGCCCAGCTATTGTATATTTCCTGATTGTTTTAAACGAGTATATGAAATTTTGTTGCGGAAGATGTCTACCCTTTTGTCTAGTCTTGTTGCACCCTGTACAGTACCAAACAATTATAGAACACTCATATAAATAACATATTATATAATACAAAAAAAAATGGTAACATGAATGTTTTACCAAACCAATATTGAATTTTTTCGTTTAAACATTAAACATAATGACAAATAAACAAAAATTTAGATCAATATAAATATAAAATGTTAAGAGAAATCAAATAAAGTGGAGTTTAACTGGCCAATTAAAGTATAATTGTGTTTGGAATACTAGTACTAATACAAAAGTATACATTGTTATAGCATTTATCATGGTGTTTAGCTAAATAAAATAGTGGAGTTGTAAATGTATTTGGAATTCTAATAGAAAGGTATATGGAGTTATAGTGTTATTTCACGTAAATCTTAAAACCCACTAATTAAAAAAAAATCATAAACGTTAAACATATTGTATAGAATTCTAAATGGATAGACATGTTTTATAGAATTCTAAATGGATAGTTATTATCCTAAACAAAAGATCGTTAATTGGTGGTAATATCCAAAGTGTATTCTAATTTTAGTATCAAAATCCAACGAAATTGAAGAGGAAAAAACCATCTCTAAATCAAACGTAATTGTGTTTTAAATTAAGGGGCGTATTTGTTCATATAAAAAAAAGAGTGTTTGAAATACTAATATAAAGGTATATGGAGTTTTGTGTTATTTAGTGTAAATCCTAAAGGGTGTTCTTAAATGCACCCACATAATCCGTCTTCTCACCCCATCAAAAGTCAAAGTTATGTTAATATTAACCTAAAACATAGCGTAAAAACTTTACTTCTCACCCCGCTTTTTATACCTTGAAAAAATCGCCACTAATTTATCTTCTCATTTAAAATCCCAAATTTTAATATTTTTTATATTATTTAGTTAGAAATATAGTTCATTTCTTTAAATAATATTTTATTATTAACAAATTTGTAAGTTGAAATTATTCTCGGCTATCTCATAGTAATTTCCTTAATTAGGAAAATAAACATGCAAGTTATGTATATATATACATACATACATACATATGGTGCATATTTACATGATGTAGGAGATGTATAATTGCTGCATTCCTTATAAGTATGTGACCAAATCTTAGTTTTAAAATCCTTAATTAGTTTGAATTTTTGAATTTTAAATTTTGAAATTTGAAATATAGATTTGTTTTAATCATTTTAGGTAATATCTTCTCGCTAATTGTTAGCTAAGGTTGTGGTGTAATTATTATTAATTTGATTAGTCCTTTGATTTTTATTATTCTAATCAAGCTAAGAAAATTCTTGAACCTAATAAATCATTATTTATTTAAGAATAATTAGAGTTAAAAAGAAAAGCAAAGGGTGCGGAGGATAAGTAAGCAAATTGAAATTTAGTGAGATTACGGAGGAAAGAAAAAAATATATATTAATTGAAGGAAGAGAGAGAAAAGGAATGAGGGAAAAATATATATTTATTGTATGTTGTGCTTTTATTGTTTCAATATTTAATTTCTTAAAATTACTCGTAAAAAAATATTGAAAAATAAAATTGTTTGGTGAGAAAATCTCTATCATTTTAATATTTTGTAAGGAAATCGTTTTCTTGACTCTCCAAAAAATTAAATATCATAGAAATCGAAATTAACAAAATATTTTAATAAATGATTTATTATTATGAAAACTATTTTATTTTTCCAATTTATTTTTTCCCTTTTCACAAAAGATAACATATATTTTACATACAACAAATTGATCTTTTAATATTTTTGGTATAGTGAATTAAGTCTTATATTTACTTATTTGATAAAAATAAAAACAAAATTTGTAAATATGAATAATAACCATTTAAGAGTAATGAATAATAAAAGATTATATATAAAATATCATATAATTACTAAAACTGTATTTCTGACAATTAACATTTTGTATCTTGGAGAGATAAAAATTTTAATAAAATTTATTAAGAACGATGTAAATTTTATTTATTATGTTTTATATTGATGAAAAAATTAATATTATTTAATGTTTTTTTTCTTTTTGCGACGAAATTTTATCGTCTCTATATTGCTTCAGTAAACTCACCCCACCGCTGGGGTGAACTGCAAGATTTTTTAAAGATTTGATAGGGTGAGAAGAAAGTATTCTCACACTAGAGTGAGAAGACTGATTTTGTGGGTACATTTAAGAACACTCATCCTAAAACCCACTAATTATTGTCCTAAATGAAAAGGAAAGATCATAAATGTTAAACATATTATGTATAAAATTCTAAATGGATACTTATTGTCCTAAATAGATCTTTAATTTGCGGTAATTCAATCTAGAGTAGATACTAACGAAACTGAAAAAAAAAACCCTCTAAACAACACATAATAAAACTGTGTTTAAAATTAAGAGGTATATAACTGTGCACATATGGACTCTACACCAAACATTGATACAAAACTATAAAATCATAAAATATAATGGGCTCTACACTATACATCGAAACAAAACTATAAATTTGTGAAATTAAGAGGGACATATATGTGTCCATGCAAAAAAATAAAGAAAAAGAAAAACACTTATGATTATTTTTACTTTTATATATAGTATTTATATATATATATATTAATCATCTTGACATTCGAGTTTATTAACCATGTTCTTTTTGGTGTATTAGATAGGATTTAGGAAACTCGCATGATTATCATAGAAATTTTTGTTGTTCTTTAAAAATTTGATGAATTTTCGTTCTTTTATAGGACATTCAAGAAGTAAAGGTTGAAAACAGTGTTTTTCATCTTTCTTACCTTGTTCCTTTTCTATATCAGTGCTCTACCTCTTAAAATCATTCATTATATTTAACAAGACTTGAATTCACAACCTGACATTTCGTTAAGCCTTTATAAGGTCTTAACAACTTTTGGACCAACTACTAATTTCGAAATTATGTAATTATCTCGTAACCATCTATTTGTTATTTGCCCATATCCATTCGCGTAGGACCCTATATTAACTAAGCATGTTAATGAGACGTTGCCAAATTGTCCAATAATTAGTTCATGGATCGATATATAGATAGGGTTTTTTTTAAGCCATAAGCTACATGTACATTGCATATATATTTATTGCACTCGTGATTTTGGTTTGATTGAATGAAAGGAAAAGCATGTCTTTGTCCCTATTCCCAGTTCTGTGGGCAACAATTGAACTGATTAATCGAGTAGAGACATGGCCCTATTGAGGACTTTAGTCGGCTTATAATAAAGGATATCAACAAGTTGCACTCTCTAAAGTGTACTCTAGGTGGCGGGAGAGTTTTCCATAAGGAATGAAAGAAAAAAAAATGCTCCATTTATCTCAAATGGATGGTCGCAGCCTAATTTTAATATCTTTTAAAAAACACTAGTTTCAATTTAATTAATAATTAAAGATACAACTTATCTTAAAATTTAGACGTTTTGTAGGCAAATGATTCTATCACACAAAGAGCTTAAAGTTCAAACTATATGTCGGTAATCAAAATGTCCATATTTGATTTCTTCGAAAGAGAAAAAAGAGAGGATACAACCTATCTTCTAGACTAATGATACGTGTACCAATTTAAATGATCAAACTAAAACTATAAGTGATGTACCATAAAAGATATTGTGAAGCGTTTTAATATACCCACATGGTAATTATTGCAATTTTTTTATCCATCATTTGAGTTATGAACTTGGTCATATTGATACTAATCGTGGTAATTAGTATCGTAAGATACACGATACGTATCTGTCTCGGAAAAAAAACGATATGTATCAGTATTTGTATCGTATTTTACTGTGTATCGCGCGATACGCACGTTCATATCGCAAAAAAATAAGTGTATCGCGATATTTGTGAGTATCAAACGATAATTTTTTTATCGCTTTTTTAATTGAAGAGACATGGATAAAGTAGACGACAAAATCCTAAAACCCTAAAACAAACCGACTTACAGAGGATAAAAAAGAAGATTAATGACCACTTAGAGAGAGAGTGAGAGCAACGACTTCATCTTCACTTCTTCTTGTGGCGTCAATTGTGTGCTGCCCTACCATCTCTCACAAATTGCATTGGTCGGTGTGTTACCTTTAATGGCCGGCTGTATATATATCTACTATGTTTTTATTTTTTTTAAGATAATATATATCCACTAGTTGAGATAGGGAGAGATTTAATATTTCATTTCTGGTACGTCCCAATTCTCATGAATTGGTCCTTTTACGACAGTTTTTTGTCATAAAAATACTCGGAGTTATTTTTTATGACACAAAAAGTCATAAAAAGAACCCGTCCGTACGGACCAATCCGCACATGATCCTTCCCGTTAATATATATATATCTACTATTTGAGGCCAGATGTATATTTTAAAATTTTACCAAATAATTATGCAGGTGGAGTAGTGAGTTACTGCTCACAGCTGGCTTTCAGGCTTTCTCAATAACATTTTTCTCTTTTGAGAAATATAAATTATTTTCTCATACTTTTGGAAGTGAATACTTGAACAATTAATAAAATAATTATATTTATATGAAGAATAATTTTTAATTTATATATAAATATATATATATATATATAAATATTTTAAATTAATTGTATCTTACGATATATTACGATACACCATACGCGATACTATTTTTTAGAAAAATGATACACATTCAATACACGATAATAACTACCTTGAATACGATATAATTATCTATTGTATTTGAGATCCGGGTAAATAGATTACTCCTAAAGAAGAAAATATAACTATCAAAATGTATATTATATTTTTATCAATTTGGGACCGGAGAATAAAGCAAAGTTGAGAAGTGTTTTTGAAAACATAAATCTATAAATATTATATGACATGCATAATTGATAATACAGATAATTAGGAAGGGGATCCAAGTGAGTAATGATTCCAAAATTTGTAGGAGAAATCTTATTAGGTGAAAAACTAATTTTAGAACGTCGTTTTAATATTAACTTTGGTCGTAATTATTTGTCCCCTTTTTTTTTGGTTACACGGAATTATTTGTCGATATAGTATCATGTACCGATGATGCACTACTTCTCTACCTATAAGACTAGAAAACTATGGAATGGAATCGTCTTAAAACTATTTGATGCATTACTAATTGAAACATATTAATGTTATAATCAAATTATTAAAATCCCCGTGGACCAGGTAAAGATAAAAATTAGAATAGTTCATATTTAAGGACTGTTTGTTTGTGCTCGACACAAATATGGATTATATTTTTCATTCATTATAAATAACTCTATATTAATTAGGCTATAAAGAGGGTTTTCTTTACGTTATCAAAAAGAAGGAATTTCCATTTATATGGGTAAACTAATGAATAATGTTTTGAAATTTTGTACAGCTGATCTATATTATAAATAGGAAATTTTTCAACGGTTGAAAATACGCATACATATATATATATATATATCTAATTTTCAATACATCGACTTCTAGGTTGAGTTTTTTTATGAAATTTAGCGAAGGTGATCTACTCAATATATAGATCATCTCTACAAAAAATTTTAAAAAAAATCATCTATTTACCTCTCCAAATAAGTATCCATTCTTTTAACTAAAGTGAAAGAATCCCCTTTTATAACTTAACTATCTATATATATATATATATTATAAACATAACATCATATCTATATCTAATTATTTTTATTGTTTGAGCATGAAAATATGACACAATAAAAAAACTTAAATCTTTTAATTTCTTTTAGGAATTAAAATGCTAGATTACTAAAAATTTGTACAAAAAGCTTTTACTCCACAATGCGGCATCCTGTTATATACATTTTCAACATATTTTTTTATTTTTTGCTTCCTCTCTCACTACTATTTTAATTTGTATAAAAAAATTGGACAATTTATTAATATGTTTTAACATTGCTCTATGTTTTTATTACTTGGAGTTCATTTCCTCCCTCATTAATGATAAACAAAGTGTCCAAATCTCTCTCAAGTTCATCTATAAAAAGGGTTGATAGGCTTCAAGTGTTTGAATAAACTTCCCACATTTGCTCAAACCAACCAAGAGGGAGATGAGTGGAACGCTTAATGGCCCTAATAACCTAGCAGCCTTCAATGGGCCAAAGCCCAATGGGTCCACAACAGTGGCCACCGGTGGCGATCACTGGCGTTCCTTTCAAATGCCACTTCACTACCCAAGGTACAAAAAATCCGACTATCACACCATGCCGGAGTGGAAACTCGATTGCCTCCTCAAAGAGTACGGCCTTCCGGTCACCGGCGATGTTTCCCACAAGAGGAGCTTTGTCATTGGAGCCTTCCTTTGGCCCGGCCAGAACTAATATATAAATAGAGTTAGTCTCTATAAAGGGTTTCTGTTATTTGATTAAATAATTGACTTACATTTTTAAGGGGATAAATAGTTTAATTTTTTTATAAAATTTGGTAGATTTTATCAATTTCATCAGAAAGATTCAAGTGAGAAATGGGTGAACTAAAAATTGAGATATGTGTACATTTTTACGGTTGAAAACTCAGATTTTTAGTTTACCTGCTTTTTGTTGAAACTGTTTTATGAAATTTGATAAAAACTATCTCCATAATTGACACTATCAAATTTTATAAAAAAAATTATATATATATATATCCCTTCAAAAAAGTAAGTCCCGTGGAAGCCTTTTCTAAACATGTGTACGTATATGCATATAATAAAATTTGCAAGGAAATATTTAAGTGACACAAGTACCTAATATTTTGTCTGTGTCATTCATGTATTGGTAAATATATTATGTAATGGGCTCTAACATCAGTTGCAGCTCACATGGTTTTCACGCGGACCAATGCATGAATGTCATACATGTTTAGTAACACATTTTGTGTTACTTAAGTATGTGTTAAGGTTAGAATTTATATATATGTATGAAAAGTAACAAGTTTGTTTTAGAGCTCACTGCTTATATATGTGTATTTGTATACAATCTAAGTTGGTTCTTGTACGAATTAGAAAGAAAATATATGTAATGATGAAGCCGTAGATATGCAGTTGTGTTATAAACATATTGTTGTGCTTATGTAATTTGGAAGTTGTAGTTTTTATGTACTTTTCTTGCCATCGAATGCAACCAAAAATTATTATGTGTCAAATGTTTACTATGCAAAATTCATAAACCTTTTGCCTTGTAAATATATGATAAGACTATTCCTGTGAAGTTTCGTGATTGAATCGGATCACGCGTGATATTCCAAAAATAAATATTAAAATTATCGAGTAAGATTGTAGGGTTTTTTATCCTTTGGCCCATATTTATTTGCCCATATTTCTCGGCACTCAAAGTTTACATTAATTTTTCTTTGACATATATTTGGATGGTTTCCATCCGGTCAAATAGTCAAACCGTGAGCACCTTTTTTTTTTCAATATCAAAAATATCACTGTGCTTAAACAAAACGATCTTCATAAGATTATATCTCACTCGATTCATATTTAAATGATGCTATCCATATAGAGTTGAAAACATCTTGCAACATATTATATTTATGCTAATAATATTCCACAATAAACACTTTATATGTCTCTAAACCACCGTCAAAGTTGTGAAAATTTTACATTTTTAAATAAGTTTCACAAAACTTGGCCACGAGTTTTCTCTCAATTTATCCAACGAACATTAACCAAATTTTAATGGGTGAATCCATACATGTACATGAACAAATCCTTGTCAAAAATTTGTTTTATAATACCTCCTATAATAAACAAAAAATTGTACTATATAGTGCATGTATCGCACGTAATCACTGCATGTATGGATGCAATTTTTCGTTTATTACCAGAGGTATTTATTAAACAAAATTTGATAAGTGTCAAAATTTGCTATGTGTCAATTGATTCGAATCCTTTTTTTGGGGGGAAAAAAGGAAAAAAAGATTAGATGTACAAATTGACAATTATCACAATTGGTTCTAAAATTCTACTTTATAAGTAGTTTCTACATATAAAAGAAAAAAAGAAAACGTGTAAGATTTGTATTAAGAGCATCTCCAATCGTTGTATAAATATTTTTGTGTAAATCCTATGTGTCAAGACACTTTTACACAAAACTTGAAGTGCAAAAAAAATATGCTCAAATGGTACATTTTTAAACTTTTATGTAAATTTTGAATGAACCATTAAGATAATTATGCATATTAGATATTATTTTATGCAATTTTTTATTATTTTTTCTTGAATTTTGGTATACATAATATTATAACAACAATGGATCTTGATTTGTTGGTCTTAATGAGTAGATTTTAGATATATATTTTTTATTAAATTGTATAATTTCTATTAAAAGTTATTATATTTTAAAGTATTGTAAAATAATTGAGAAAAGAAAAAGCTGATGTGGCAGTGTAAACTTGCGGTGTATTTTACACATTCGTTTTTACACAAAAGCTAAATTTAATAGACTGTTGGAGCTCAAAATTTTTACAAATTTTGTATATTTTACACAACTTAAATATACACTACTGTTAGAAATGCTCTAAGTAATTAAATATATAGAAAACATGCAAGATTTAGATGAGTGGTAAAATATGTTATTTTGTCTAGGAGCTTTATCTCAAGCAACATCAGCTTTCACCTCCCAGTTAGGAGCTTGTGGGTTACCTTTTCCTCCGGCCTCCATGTAGAATTTGTAGTGTCTTCAAAGAAATAATCCTTTTAGACTTCTCAAATATATATACTTTTTTAAAAAAACATGCGAGATATATGTTGTAACTGACTAAATTAGTTAAATGTCACACATATCTAATATTTCTGTATTTTTATTAGTTTTTCTTTGGAATAATTTCAAAAAATTGTAATAAAATTCTCTTTTTTTTACTTTTATCACTGAATTTTTTTTTTTTTTGACGTAAAAACCATTGAACTTTCAAAAAATTTCATTGTTAATAATGACTTAGGAAAATGATTCATTAAATTATATAAGAATTCTTTTTGTAATAATTAAGTATAATTTTAAAAAATGTATAATATAATTATATATATATATAATACTCTCTTTCCGTAGAGTCGTAGAGAGGCGATGCTTCCAACTAGGTCGGTTAAAATTTTGTATTTTTGTTAATAAAACAATATTAATGTGCTTAATTATAATTTAATAACTAATAATTTTCGTATAATACAAATTAATTAATGCTTGGAGGGTTAGGCCATTTTGATCATTATAGTTTGAATTTTGTTAAAAAAGGAAAATATATATATATATATATATATATGCACCGTTACAAACGGCAACAATATCTTAAAAAG
The DNA here is from genome assembly GCA_021464415.1 of Lonicera japonica. Classification (NCBI taxonomy): domain Eukaryota; kingdom Viridiplantae; phylum Streptophyta; class Magnoliopsida; order Dipsacales; family Caprifoliaceae; genus Lonicera; species Lonicera japonica. The sequence goes on from CM038470.1 coordinate 20,672,357, forward strand.
GGATTTCAAACACTGTGGGTGCATTTGGCATGCCGGATAAAGAGGTAGGATATGAGAGGATAAATACCGGATAGGATAAGAGTTGGAATTAGTAGGATATAAATTATGTGGGATAGGATAGGAAATGAATCAGTCGGATAAGGATTAAGCGGGATCGGACAATATAAGAACTAATCAGATAAAGATTTAATAAACTTTATATTTGATAGAATTCCATATTATAAGTCCAGATATTTTATAATACGATTTACTTTTCTTTTAAAAATATATGCAATTTTAATTGTTATCCACAATTTTTTTTAACTAATGCAATTCTCCTATTTATAAATAAGTTTTTTAAAAATCTCTCTCGGGATAAAAGTTCTATATTATATACAATATTTACGAACTAGGCATTAATATACAATTTCAAATTTTAATGTTCCCCTTTTTTCTTAAATTGATGTTTCTTATAAATACCTTCATTTAATAAACAATAAATAAAAATTCCTTATTATACAAGAAATTAATAAAAGAGTTACTATGATTTTGGGTGGTTGAAATTTTTATTAATAAATTTGATTATTTAAAAGGTGTAAAGAAAAATATCAAAATAAACAAAATTAAAAATAAAAATAAAAAATAAAAAATTTAAATTTTATATTCATTTTGTTATCCGATAACCATGGGATAACATAATACCACCTATAGGGGTGGTATATATTTATTCGGTTCTAAAGGAATAAATTGATAATTAATCCTGAATGCAATCAAATCCCGTGTTGCACCAAACGCATGATATAATTAAAATATTATATACATCCTTATGCCAAACACATGATAGGATTTATTTATCCTATCCTTTCCGACAACAAACACCTGATATGATTAATTAACTCAATCCCGCTTCTAATCCTGCACGACAATCCCGCGGTAAGTACTGGTATTGCTGATCTGCCACGTAGATGCCTAAGTCATCAACTCCATTAACTTTTTCCTAACGGAGAGGTAACAGCGAATTCGATCTTATTGAAAGTTTAATATTGTTTACGGAAAAAAAAGTAAAAATCAATCAATTACTAAAGTGGAAAAAGGACCAAAAGCCCCAAATACAATTACTTTTTGGAAATAGCAATAGAAAATGATAAAAACGATTTTATATATTAGTTCTGTCTATTTTTGCATGTGTATTTACTATGATAATTAAGTTTGATGGGTCGATCTATTAGCTATCAAAGTTGACTTGAGTGTGTATATATTATTGAAGTTTAATGTAGCTAGTTGGTGTCACAATATTGATTAAAGATGACAAGTACAATACATATATGTTGCCTCTTATCTAGGGCATATATGCATTAGATTTTGATGTATCTAGGGAGACTAAGTTGAACCCTTCTTATCTAATTCATTTCGATCACACGCACGCTACTGAACTATATATCAAATTCATGAATTATAATTACACACACATATATATACACATGCAGGGACATATAATACCAATGGAGAGGAGTATAAATGTAATTCTACTTTTTAAATCCCCACTGAAAGATATCGCCAATTACAAGAATACACACACATATATGAGAAAATAGCAAGCATATGTAAATTAGGTATTTTTTTAATTTTTCTTAAAATTCTTTAAAAAAATGCCTTCACAACTTAAACATTGAGATTATTTATCCGTATTTACCACAAGAACAAAGATTAACATTTAGAGTACAAACAAATTAAGTTAAAGAAGTATTAGAAATAAATAGTTGCACCTATTATCAAAATAAATTTTTGTTGTTGTGTGCACAAAGATGCTATTAAATTATTAATACAAAGGCGGACATATAATCACTATAATAAGGGTAGACACACTAATAGACCTCCTTGTTATAAGGATAAGGTGAATGGCAATGGACTACAAAGCTAGTAGGATTATTTGTTTCAGCATGCACAAATTTAAATATTTGTTAGCGTAAGTAAAACTACTTATTATATATATATATATTTTAAATTAGGAGCGTCATTTTTCCTTTCAAAAAGTCTAAAATTAAGAGTCTCATATACATTTTGTCACGTAATAATTAATCGACAATAAAATTAAAATGTAAGTTATAATTGTGAGCACCGATTAAATTAAAATAAGTATTATAACTAGTTTTAATTTGAAAGTGCAAAGACTACAATATATTTAATTTATGCGTAAATGCAATAAGTACTACAAGTATATAATTTTTAATTAATACATATATCACTAGGGCCAACAGGCTCTTCAGCGACGTACATTGTCCGTCTCCTAAGCTAAGTATGTGCGTCTCCTAAGAGATGTGCGACGAGCAAGCCGTCGCCTAAGGGACATCGCCTAAGTTGTGTCGCCTAAGCTTTTAGGCGATGTACAAACATTGGTCCGTCTCCTAAGAAGATCCTAAGCGACGTACATAGCGTTCTTCTCCTAAGATCTTAAGCGACGCACATTGGTCAATATGCGTCTCGTAAGAGACACTCTTAGGAGACGTACATTGGTCAATGCGCGTCTCCTAAGTGATCTCTTAGGAGACGCACATTGACCAATGTACGTCGCCTAAGAGTCACACTTAGGAGACGCGCATTGACCAATGTACGTCTCCTAAGAGTCACACTTAGGAGACGCGCATTGACCAATGTACGTCTCCTAAGTGTGACTTTTAAGCGGTGTACATTGGTCAATGTGCGTCTCCTAAATTATCTCTTAGGTGACGCACATTGGTCAATGTGCGTCTCCTAAGTGATCTCTTAGGCAACGTACATTGGTCATTAACAACATACACAACAACGGGTTTTCGGATCAAAACAACAAATTATATGCGAGACAGTAATTATATAAGAAATACAAAAAAGACAGACGCATGAGCCTATAAAACATAGAAAACCAAGGATTATATAAAAATAGATATGCATCATATATTCATATTAAAGACTTACAGAAGACTACTAGAGGAAACTCTCATAATGAGAGATTACAGAGAGACTGCTAGACCACTCATTTTAGAACACAGACCAAGATACTTAATAATATGAAGGCTCGCTCCTTTTATAGGCACAAGGGCAGAGCTACAGGACCATAAAACAGGACTGCTGTCCATCAACAAAAGTAAAAAATTCTCACAACTTTTACAAAAGTAAAGTAGAAAAAGACATAAAGCAAAAGAGAGCAGCTGGCAGATAAAAAGCAAAGGTTCTTCACATGTAGCTGTCTGATAGTGGGGTTTGACGTCATGCATGACGAAACAAAGCAGGTGGCTAGTCTGTTTCATTGCCATCAGTATTATCAAAATACCAATTAGATGGACCATCATAAATCGGCGTGTCTGGAGAGTAAGGGCCTTCATCATTGCTGGTATTTGCAAGTTCTACAAGGTCTTCTACAAAATCATCTGCTTCTTCATCGCCTGAACTTAACCCAACAAAAGCTTCAGAATCGGAACTAATATCACCATAACTCCATCTGTGGGATTCTGCATAGGCATAGAGACTTTCAAACAATGGAGTACATGAATGATCATTCCAATGCTCATTGTGCCATGGATCATGAGCAAACTTGACATAATCAGGGACTGATTCATAATCAACTTTATTCAGGACACAAATATTCTGAAGAAAAGTAACATAGTTAACATTGTATGGTTCCTTAATGGTTTTAGAGAGATTTTCAGTGAACCATTCTACGATTTGGGCATTAGAACCATCTGGATGGGGAGTTCTGAGAGGCTTATGGAACTGAATGAGACAATAGATATGGTGATGTATAGCCAAAGCTATTTTCCATTGGTCAATGGTTTTAAACCACTTTAAAAAAATAACCAAATTATATGAACTTGGGAGACCATATAATTCAGCATGAGCATTACGAATCTCTAGATCAGAAGTGGCAATCTGGAGATAAAGTAACATATCAGGGGCTTTAAAGATAAAACCAACATGATAAGTCTGGGTAAGGTACCATAAGAAAACAAGGGCTATCTTTGGAATACGATGGCAGTGGTGGATATGGAAGAGAGAACATAAAGGATATGTGGGGTGGAGACGAAGTCCACGAAAAACAAGACCATGTTTCCTAAGTAAAATTTCTAAATACTTGGTAACAAGATCTTTTCCTCGTAACTTTAGGGTATGATTAAGGACCTTATTCTGGAGCTCATCAGGGAGAAGGGGAATAGCTTCTTGAGGTTCAAGTAACGGTTTGAAATCACTAAACTGAAACGGATGATAGGTAAGATTTTGAGGTTGGGTTGGTAAGTTGGAAGAGCCTGGTTGTGAGGAATTCATGATCTGGGTTAGGGGATAGATAATGGGAAGGCTATATGGGAAATGAGATACAAGGTCATTGAATTTAAAAGGCTTGCAAAATGGTTCTTCTAACTGAGGTTCGATGTGGGATAAAACACTTGCATTTTGAACAGTGCCTTGAGCTTATCGAGAGAAGAAGTCTGCTATGACATTATTTTTTCCTTTAATGTGTTTGACTTCATAATCCCACTGAGAAAACCATTCTGACCATCTAAGCAATTGAGAATGTGGAATCTGCTTGTTCTTGAATTGGATCATCACTGAAAAAGATGACATATCCATTTCTATTTTAAAATGATGACCAATTATATGAAACTGAAATTTCTCAATGCATCGCCTTACTGTAAGAATCTCCTTGAACGTAGAGTGATAATGCAATTCACCCTGTTTAAATTTGCCTGATTTGTAACCACAAAGAGTTCTAATTCCATCTTTTTCTTCAAGTAAGATAGACGCCCAATATTCATCACTTGCGTCTGTCTGCAGAATTCTTTGGCCACTTGAAGGAATTTGCAGATCTGGTAATTTATGAGTGAGAGCCTTCAACTTCCTTACCGCCTCTGTTTGCTTTTCTAACCATGGTGGTGGTGATTTCTTGAGAAGAGCTGAGAGAGGAGATGTGTAGTGGACAACTTTGGGGATAAATTGGGACATGTAATTAACTAACCCAAGAAATTGCTAAATTTGAGTTTTGTTAGTCAATTTATCTGAAAACTTGAGCAGATCCTTTGAAATGTGATCCTGAAGCTGAAACTTTCCATTTTTGATTTTCATTCCAAGGAAATCAATATCAGATGTTCCTATAACCATCTTCTTTTCTGATAGCATTATTCCATGAGTGAGAACAAGATGGTGAAAGTAATGGAGGAGCTTCAGGTGTTCTGCTTTATTGGGGCTGAAGAGCAATATGTCATCAATATAAATTAATGCATTTGCTGCAATGGGCTCGAAAATAGACATCATAGTTTTTTGAAAGATAGAAGGTGCATTCTTCAATCCAAACGGCATAACTGTCCATTGATAATGAAATCCAGGGATACAGAATGCTGTCTTTGGACGATCAACTGGAGAGATGCCTAATTGCCAAAATCCAGCTTTCAAATCAAACTTAGAGAAAACATTTGCATTTGAAAGATGACTGAATAACGTGTGCTTCTGGGGCAAAGAGAACTTGTCACTGGCAAGGAAGTAATTCAAAGGCTGATAATTGATTACAAGCCTCATTTTTCCACGCACTTGTTCAGACCGTTTATTTACATAGAACGCTTCACATGCCCAAGGGGAAGTAGTATCTTCAATCAATTTTTGCTATTTGAGAGAAACTAATTCTTTGAGAGCTAGGGCTTGATGTTCTGGATTCATACTAGAATGGGAAGCACGTGTTGGATTAACATCTTCATTAAGCTTAAAGGGAAGCATAACAAGGAACTTGTTATTTTGCCATAACGAATTCTGACATTTGGTGAGAAAATCGATGTGGGATTCAGCACAAGACATAGTGACTAAGTTCTTCTTGATTGTTTCCAATGATATGCCCGGATCAAGTGGAAATTTTGGGGCAGCTTGATAGAAAGCAAGAGCTGCATTTGGATCATGCCATGGGAGAAACTGTTTCTTGTATCTGAGACCAGCTTCAACAAATTGGACAGGGAGTTTTTTAAGTAAGTCCCATCCAATCATGAGTTCTTTTTGAGGGGTGTAACTGCCATAAACTGGATGCTTGATTCGGAGGCCAGGAAAAAACTGTATCAGTATTGGTTTACTGACTTTATCAACATAAAGAATTTCACCATTAGCAACACGAAATGCTAATTGACATGGCTTCCAAATTGAAGAGGGCAATAGACTGGGATTAATCATCGTCTTGGTAGCACCAGTATCAAAAAGAGCAATTACACTGATCGGCTTGGAATACGGCTCAGTGAATAACTTTACTCTGGCATGAGGTGAATAAATTGTAAGGCATTCTTCATTTGAGAAAGCGAGCTGTTGGAGAGAAAGAGCAGCATCACTTTCTACTTCTGTTGTTGGGGAACTAACAGAACTTTCTGTTTCACTGAATTCTTCTAATTCTACTTCGGATTCAGTATAAGCAATTTGCATCAAACATCCTGAGGAGGCTTCTTCTTGGGCAGAAAGAACAGATTCAACATCTGATTCAGCAATATCAGGTGCTAGCTGATGGAGAAGAGCCATAAACTGCGTTCTTTTTGTAGAATCAGGGCAATTTTTAGCAAAGTGACCAGGTTTGTGACAGATGAAGCATTTATCAGTTTTCTTACCTCGAAAATTCTTCTTCTTGACAAACTTGAATTTCTTGAACTGCTTTCTTTTCTGCTTCTTGAATGGTTTGACAAAAGAATCACCAGAATATTTCTTAGAGGAATGAGAGGACTTCTTATGCTTTTTTTTCTTGTGGGACTTACGGTGCTGAGAACAATCACAGCCTTCTTTGTTCTTGCACTTAATCTTCCAATGGTCTTTATTGCAAGCTGCCTTAAGCATCTTACTGGTCTTTTCCATATCATACATAAGCTTCCTCTGGTTACAGATTCTTTCAACAGAATCAGTCAGATGTTCATAAATCTTTCCAATAGAAAGATCTTTTACTTCAAGCTTTTGGATTTTAAAGAGTTTTTCCGCTTCTGTGACCAAAGCTTCTGGAAAGGACTAAAAGAAGACTTACTTCAGATTAACATCATCTAGTCCGCCAATAATGTAGAACCGTTGCAACATTCTATTATAGTGACGTTCTAAGTCCTTTTCTTTAATGGAACAACACTTCATACCCATGAATTCTGCACGGGCAATATCAGCATGCTTTGAGGGAGTTCAAACAAACTCATTATAAATGGTGCCCAGAAAAATATCAATTGAAGTAACTTGTTGGAGCTGAAGTTATCTATATTCTTGCAGGGCTTCATACCAATCATGGAGTCTACCAACAATTCGAGCTAAAAATCTTTTGACAACTGAGCGCAGATCATATAACTCATTGTCAGCAATTAACCATGCTTTAAACTGAAAGAATCTATGTAATACCCTGTAATTTAATTAGCGTAAATTAGACCTGAATTAATCTCCATTAAGTGAAATTTTTGAAGTGTTTAAAAATCTTGATTAATTATGGACCAAGTTGTAAAATTTCGTATGGACTAAAATATAAAGTTGTAAAGGTTCAGGGTTAAAATAATAAAGTTATGAAACCTCTAGGTAAAATGTTGTAATTAAGCAAAAGTTGGATTTTTTTTAAAAAGTATCTGACTTTGTCACCTTTCCTTTCATCTTCATCTTCTTCATTTGTCTTCCACTGCCGAGAGAAAAAGAGGGAGAAAATAAATATAGTTTTAAGGTTACTCCTTATAAATTGGTTGTCAAAACTTCGTTAAATCGAGTCGAGCCTTAAGGGAAAGTTGTTCTATCCGTCGAGGGCTACGCAGAGGTATAAGAATTTTCGAGTTTTGCTGGTCGGGGCTCGGGTTATCATTTTAAACTTCATTCTTTGAAGATAAATATTTTGAGGTAGGGGTTAATTATAATTTCTTGTGTTTTAAATTATTAAAGAATAATAAATATTACATGAGTATGTGATTGTGCATATGTAAGTAGCTATATTGATTAATGATTTATGATTTATAATAACCAAGTACATGTATATAAATAATATTTTGCAAGTTTGAATTTAAAATATGGAGTAGTACACATTTGTTCATATTTTGGCCACTGTTTTGATTAAATCTGGGCAGATTGGTAATGAGAAAAGTGAAGTATTAAGTATGTATTTTAAAATATAGTTTAATACGTAACTTATGGCTTTGGAATTACCCAAAAAGGATGAGAAATGAATTTTTGGTGAATTTTACAAGATTGGTGTGCAGTATTGATTCCTACGCGGAAATCTTGAATATTTTCTTAAATATTCCAAAGTCTACTCCATAATTTGAGTAAATTCATTTGGTTAATGAATTGGGTTACTATGTTAATATTTGATGATTAAGAATTTTAATTAAGTTATTATTGGAGGATATTTAATGAGGATGATGATGTTTTATGATTTATAAAACCATGAGCATGTGATTTGTAATAAGATATGCCATTATACTTGTTATACGTGTGTTGTATAATATACATGATATATTCCTTGGATGTATAGTGGTGGTATATGGCTGAAATTAATTAATTGATGAATTATATACATCAAAGAACATGTATGGAGATTTATTATAGTTATATGTCATAAATTATTTTAAATGTTCATTTATTGGCATATTATGCATATTGTACATCATTATTGTGTCAACCGGATTCTTGGAAATCTTTGGCAAGTTCGAACTATTCTTATGGCCTATTATGTGGTCATATGATTCGTATTTATGATCTATTATGTGGGCATATGATTCGTATCTATGATGCCGAAAGTCTTTTATGATCGTTGTAACATTCAGGATGTGAAATGATCCCGTGATGGATCCGATTATGATTATATCGTGGCCCTTTAATGATGAAGAAAATATGTGTCGATTAGTGCTTGCCGGTGTGAAAATAAGTAGGGCTCGGTACCCTTGGGCTGAAAATCTCTGAACCCCTGGGGGACAGCAATGAGGTCGGCTGTCTAGAGCCAGCGGTGAGTAGCCCGAAAATCTTGACCTCGGCAAAGCACTTGTGATTTTGTGATATGATATGGATGGACATGTGGTCCAATTCTATTATGATATAATGATTATCTTTTATGGTCCGGATGATGTTATATTGTGATTATGTTCGATTTATTCTCTGGAGCGGTCAGGCCCGTTCTTATAATTATGATTATGGTTCGGCCCGGCTTCAGTATCTCTTGGAGGCGGACATGCCCATTCTTATTATTATTATGATTCGGTTTGACTTCAGTATTCTTAAGACGTGGTATGATGGTTGACACAAGGGAGGTAACCTGCATATGCACGTACATGCATTGTTTTATCGATTTATGGTTAAATTGCTAATTAAGTATTGAACGTAATAATTCCTATTATTTCTTTCCCTACTGAGCTGTAAGCTCACCCCGTTTTATGTAAACAAATTTAGGTATCCAGAAAAAAGAGAAGACTGAGAAAGCGACTGGGTCGGGAACGAAGTAGAGGACCTCTGATACCGACTCATTTTTGTTATACATGTGTGTATATGGCAAGCCACGGCTAGCCCTTATTGTTGTTGCTCACTTTATACTACATGTTGGCATGGTTTGTATGTCGCTCGGACTATATGTATGTGTACAAATATATATTACACTTATGTATTGTCATCCATAGTATGAGTATCGTTTATTCCATGCTATGTGATTTTCTTGGATTTATTATTTCATTATTTATTTTAGACTTACTTTAGCTCGTCTAAGGTGGGTCAGTAACACTCTAGGTCTTAATTACAGATGCTATTCTACTAATTAAGGCGGGGGTATTACAATTTGGTATCAGAGCATAGGTTGACGAGTACTTGGGCTTGGTGGGGACGAAATGTGTTGTGATTCTTGATATTTATTCCGGTATCTGTCGGTAATTGTGATATGTGTATTCCTGAGGTCGTGTTTTGTATCCTACAGCTCTTTTAGAGCTTGTTAGCCCATATGATGAGACAAGTTGTTTCTTCGCTGATTACAATTGGTGTGATTATCGATGGTCGTGTCTTGTGGTTAGACCTATTTTAAGTTTTGATGTTAGGCATTTGCATTTTGACTTTGTGAATTTGGTACCATATGATGCGAGTGTATCGCATGAATATTCTTTTGTGTTTTTTTTTGTGTCCCACATTAGAAAGTTAGAATCATTATCTTGATGATAAGTTAACAAGTTCTAAATTCGTCACGTTGCCCGCTCTTTGTTTCCTAAGATTGTTTTGTTTGTCTTGCTTTTGGATTAGATTCTATCTCGTGTAATTTTGGTTAGTTACCTGAGAAGAGAAGACCAGATGTAATTTGGAATAAAGGTCTAGTTTTCTTCGTCGATAGAAATTTTTGAAGTAACCTAACAGGTGGCACGAGAATTGGTCAAATGATTAGTCCTCCTAGAATACGACGAGGTAAGGATTTTATTAGTCATGAGTGATGAATTAAGGCAAAAGATAGTTATAGATGCTGGTAATACGGTCATGATAGAAGGGATTATTCATTCTTATGGTTTATGGAAAAAGAAGGTTCTTCCGGATAATATAGATCAATATCTATAAGGGACTGGTAACGAGTCGCATATTTCAATTCGTTTTCAGGAATTAAGAAGTTCATTTTCTTCTTAATTGTCTCCTAAATCACCTGAGTTAAGGTGTTCAATATGTGAGAGAATAGTATGTTTACAATATAGTTGCTTCTTCTTGTGGTGGATTTATAGAATTGGCAGATAAATTTTGCGGGCATAGTTTATATAATGGTTTGCACTTCATAAGTATATATATTGTATCTTATATGATATGGTGGTTAGTTATATCTTGGAGAAATCCTATGATAGAAAGACAAGGAAATTTGTGATATTTATAATGATCTCGGCTGTACCCTTTTTACACATGGTTTGAAACTTTTGGATAAATTGAGATGTTGGATAGATGATGACCATATTCTGTGGAAGTGTGAAACTAGTAATGTTGATCAAGTATGGTCAATTGTGGAAATTATTTTAATATGTTGTTTTGGAATTTTTTTTTTTTAGATAAGAATCGTATAGTATATACACTTTTGTACCTTGATTGTTTTGGATTTAAGTTTATGGGTTATGAGACTTTTTGTGGATATAAAGTCTTTATCTTCAAAAGATGACATTTACACTTTGTTTATCCATATGTTTATGACTTTCTGGATATAGAAAAATAAGATGCTTTAAACGATGAGGTATAAAATACTTGTAATTCTTGATCCGATAAATTATCTTATATGACACCTTTGTATGAAAATCCGTGTTGTGAAAGAACTATATGAAAGAAACTTTTAGTATTTTATTCTATTTTTATGGATAGCTGGATTGGCTGATATCATAATAATACTAGAAGTTATGGAAGAACCAATAGAATGTTATAAGTATGAATCAATAATGGTATTGGTTGAGACAGACACTTAGTAATGTTATATATTGGCTCTTTGTGTTATTTGGTGAATTAACAAGAAATCGTGATAGCCAAGTATTGAATAAATGTTATTAATTCATTTAATATTTGTTTTGGAAAAGTTGTTATTATTAGATTCGGAGCTTTGATGTGGTAATTTGGATTGTTTGAAGGATAGCTATATCAAAAGACGAGTTTTCTATGCCTAGTTGTTAATGTTATAGTTGAGAGGCCAGTTAAGAGGCAACGACCCTTTGTTGTACTTATTTTTACGAATTAGGTAGTCTTTGATTTAGATATTTGACGTTATGGAAGAAGGATTTCTACTTTAGACGAGTAACTCTTTGTACCTTTGGTGACATAAAAAGTTTGTTTTTAGTTTTGTGCATATGGTTTTGAGATGATGTAAATGGAACCTAATTAATATCCTGATAGTAGTTTATTAAGTCTTAAACCCGACACTTGTAGTATATATGAGGGTTTCGAGTTTTGAGTAAACCTGACTTATGGATTGGGATTATGGTTCCTTACACTCATTTATATTTGAGTAACATAAGTTTATCCCTATAAGATTTGTGTGTTATGAGTATGTGATAAGCGTAGTGGTTTGAATTGAGGGTATCTCAAATTGTTTATGAGAATGTTGGGGTATATTATTTCTTCTTCAATTGCTATAAGACTTCTATTTGGAAAGGGATCTTGTATAGACGTTTACAGGTTACAATTGTGGATTATTTATAGTTTACCAATTGGGGCCAAGGAAATTGAATCAAGCTTATTGTTATGGAATGAATCCCAACTATTCTTTATTTTTTATAGTATCCCTCGTCATAAAGATTCCTTGCATGATATGAGATGGTGATATTATATCTTTTTAGGCATATTGGAAATATGAATGGGAATGTAGAAATATTCTAAAACCCTTCATGGTTCATTCGGTTCTTAAATTTTAACTTAGGATATCTCTACCTGAGTTTTCTTCTATCTTGTTTTCTTGTGTGGTAATCCTTGTAATGAGAATACGATATCGTTCATTTCTGGGTGGTTAACAACTTATGAATTTATCTATCTTGCTGACAAGTTAAATTCTATGTAAATCCTTGGCTAGAGGAATCGAAGGAATTGTTTCCTAGAAATCTGAATTTGACATCCGTTACGTATATCTTGGTTAAATTTGAGAAAGTCCTCTGAGTCATCGTAGGACATTAATTTTTGGGTTCTATGAGTTTTTCACATGTTGTGAGTTAATTGTGTTCGTTTAATTTTTCCAAATATGCACTATAGAGAGAGATGACTTTGGTATGTTAGGTGCCAATGAAAAGATAATGTAAATCTCGTGTAAGTAAACACTTTTGGTATGTAGATCAAACGTGAATTGACGACAATTTTAGATAGACTTATGGAAAGTTTGGAAAAATATCGGTAATTGGATAAGTTTTATAGTTTACATTGGATGATATGATTATATTATGGAAATTCTGGTTTTAATTTTTTTATTTTGACCCGTCAAGGATTTGAACGTTGGGTATACTGCGAAAACCTTTTGGTGGATATCAATTAATTAGGGGGCATTATCACTAGTATTGAGTTTTAGAGCACTTAGTGTTGTTCTTGTTCTTGTATCTTTATTGTTGTTGCTTATTTGTTGCCTACGTAATATTTGTGTTGGCATTACTTGTTATATATGAGTTGGTTAAGTGCCAATAAAGATTGATTAGTGCATGGTTAAGTACACCAACCAAAATTTGTCAACAGTCCAACATGCCCTTTTAGATGTCCAGTGTGAAGGCATGGGTGAGGTGAGGCAGCGATGGGTGTGGTGGTACTTGGCATGTCACCAAAAGATCTATAAAGATTGGATACCGAGATTTACGATAAGTGTCTCAAGTTATTTACTTAAATGAATGCCATGGAAATTTCGAGGACGAAACTTTTATTAGTGGGGGAGATTGTAATACCCCGTCATTTAATTAGCGTAAATTAGACCTGAATTAATCTCCATTAAGTGAAATTTTTGAAGTGTTTAAAAATCTTGATTAATTATGGACCAAGTTGTAAAATTTCGTGTGGACTAAAATATAAAGTTGTAAAGGTTCAGGGTTAAAATAATAAAGTTATGAAACCTCAGGGTAAAATGTTGTAATTAAGCAAAAGTTGGATTTTTTTTTAAAAAGTGACAGACTTTGTCACATTTCCTTTCATCTTCATCTTCTTCATTTGTCTTCCACTGCCGAGAGAAAAAGAGAGAGAAAGTAAATATAGTTTTAAGTTTACTCCTTATAAATTGGTCGTCAAAACATCGTTAAATCGAGTCGAGCCTTAAGGGAAAGTTGTTCTATCCGTCGAGGGCTACGCAGAGGTATAAGAATTTCAGAGTTTTACTGGTCGGGGCTCGGGTTATCATTTCAAACTTCATTCTTTGAAGATAAATATTTTGAGGTAGGGGTTAATTATAATTTCTTGTGTTTTAAATTATTAAAGAATAATAAATATTACATGAGTATGTGATTGTGCATATGTAAGTAGCTATATTGATTAATGATTTATGATTTATAATAACCAAGTACATGTATATAAATAATATTTTGCAAGTTTGAATTTAAAATATGGAGTAGTACACATTTGTTCATATTTTGGCCACTGTTTTGATTAAATCTGGGCAGATTGGTAATGAGAAAAGTGAAGTATTAAGTATATATTTTAAAATATAGTTTAATACCTAACTTATGGCTTTGGAATTACCCAAAAAGGATGAGAAATTTTTGGTGAATTTTACAAGATTGGTGTGCAGTGTTGATTCCTTCGCGGGAATCTTGAATATTTTCTTAAATATTCCAAAGTCTACTCCATAATTTGAGTAAATTCATTTGGTTAATGAATTGGGTTACTATGTTAATATTTGATGATTAAGAATTTTAATTAAGTTATTATTGGAGGATATTTAATGAGGATGATGATGTTTTATGATTTATAAAACCATGAGCATGTGATTTGTAATAAGATATGCCATTATACTTGTTATACGTGTGTTGTATAATATACATGATATATTCCTTGGATGTATAGTGGTGGTATATGGCTGAAATTAATTAATTGATGAATTATATACATCAAAGAACATGTATGGAGATTTATTATAGTTATATGGCATAAATTATTTTAAATGTTCATTTATTGGCATATTATGCTTATTGTACATCATTATTGTGTCAACCGGATTCTTGGAAATCTTTGGCAAGTTCGAAATATTCTTATGGCCTATTATGTGGTCATATGATTCGTATTTATGATCTATTATGTGGGCATATGATTCGTATCTATGATGCCGAAAGTCTTTTATGATCGTTGTAACATTCTGGATGTGAAATGATCCCGTGATGGATCCGATTATGATTATATCGTGGCCCTTTAATGATGAAGAAAATATGTGTCGATTAGTGCTTGCCGGTGTGAAAATAAGTAGGGCTCGGTATCCTTGGGTTGAAAATCCCTAAACCCCCGGGGGACAGCAATGAGGTCGGCTGTCTAGAGCCAGCGGTGAGTAGCCCAAAAATCTAGACCTCGGCAAAGCACTTGTGATTTTGTGATATGATATGGATGGACATGTGGTCCAATTCTATTATGATATAATGATTATCTTTTATGGTCCGGATGATGTTATATTGTGATTATGTTCGATTTATTCTCTGGAGCGGTCAGGCCCGTTCTTATAATTATGATTATGGTTCGGCCCGGCTTCAGTATCTCTTGGAGGCGGACATGCCCATTCTTATTATTATTATGATTCGGTTTGACTTCAGTATTCTTAAGACGTGGTATGATGGTTGACACAAGGGAGGTAACCTGCATATGCACGTACATGCATTGTTTTATCGATTTATGGTTAAATTGCTAATTAAGTATTGAACGTAATAATTCCTATTATTTCTTTCCCTACTGAGCTGTAAGCTCACCCCGTTTTATGTAAACAAATTTAGGTATCCAGAAAAAAGAGAAGACTGAGGAAGCGACTGGGTCGGGAACGAAGTAGAGGACCTCTGATACCGACTCATTTTTGTTATACATGTGTGTATATGGCAAGCCACGGCTAGCCCTTATTGTTGTTGCTCACTTTATACTACATGTTGGCATGGTTTGTATGTCGCTCGGACTATATGTATATGTACAAATATATATTACACTTATGTATTGTCATCCATAGTATGAGTATCGTTTATTCCATGCTATGTGATTTTCTTAGATTTATTATTTCATTATTTATTTTAGACTTACTTTAGCTCGTCTAAGGTGGGTCAGTAACACTCTAGGTCTTAATTACAGATGTTATTCTACTAATTAAGGCGGGGGTGTTACAATCTATCTCGCCATTGACTTGGCTTGATATCATCAAGAGTGAAACGAACATGATTGTCATGAGCATGATTCGACTGAGGTGGTGCTGGATTGGTAAGTGGCACAGTTGTTGGTTTCGGTGGATCTTCAACCATGGTTCATTGGTCTCAGCTGGGGGTGGTTGTGCGGTTGAGTGCTGTGCAGAATAGATCTGATCAAAGGAATCGAACAGATCATCA
Source organism: Lonicera japonica (assembly GCA_021464415.1). NCBI lineage: Eukaryota > Viridiplantae > Streptophyta > Magnoliopsida > Dipsacales > Caprifoliaceae > Lonicera > Lonicera japonica. The sequence goes on from CM038470.1 coordinate 20,688,289, forward strand.
GATTGGGTTTTAACGGGTTCTCTGTCAGCAAAGGCTAAGGCTCTTAGAAAAGAGGAAATTTGGTTAACAGGTTTATTCTCATGGATTTCCATAGTAAACATATCCATAGGTTTTGTGGAAGTACCTTGGATACAATCACTAAGGTCAGTTAGAGAACTGTACGCTGCTGGCTGTAAACTGGGTGAAGTTTTAGAAGTAATTTGGGCTGGTTGAGATAGAGGAGGAGTAGAGGTGGGTTTTTTAAGAACAATTCCTCTAGCTTCTCTAGCTGATGGAGGGGGCGGAATTGCTTGTATAGGTGTGGACCAGTCAACCTGAGATGGGTGTTTTGCTTGGTATGGATAATTGGATTTGGGTGGTCTAAAAACTGGTTTTGGGTTTGGCTTTGGTTTTGGTGGAGAATTGGACCAAGGAGGTAACCTTCTTTTTGGTGGTTCATCCCAAAGGTTTATGGTTGTGGGAGTGCTTTTGCCAGATAAGGTATAATCACGGAGATCATAAGGAGAAGGTGAAGCAATTTCTGATGGGTAGAATAAAGAGGAATCGGAGAAATCTCTGCTTGGGAACAAAGATTGTTTGGTTGTAGGAGAGTAACGAGCAGCTTGCTGGCGCTGAGCATATTCACTTCTTTCAAGAGATTCTAACTGGGCTTGAAGAGCCTTTTTCTCAATTTCTTTATCTCTGAAAAAGTTTGCTGAGGCAGCGAAATCTTTGATTGTCATAGAAACAGAACACATTTGATCATTTAAGACCAAAATTCTCATCTTTATATCAGCAATAGCTTCTTTCATAGTAGAAATGGACGAAACTCGAGAATTCATTTGCTTGGTTTGCTGAGCAATTTGAGCGAGAATTTTATTCTATGCTAAGGCATTTTCTGCTTGCCAATTAAGTGCTGCTTCTGCTGCTGTTATCTTCTTGACTTGCCCATCAGAACCAATAGAAGTGGGGTTCGAAATCTTCCATCTATGGTTTGTTTGAGTGGAAAGGTTATCAAAATCTTCTAGAGGAGGAAAACCATAATCTTCACTTTCTTGGGACATCAAGTAGCAGGAAATGGGCTAGGGCTGTTGTTGGACAACAGTAGGCTGTGGAGAAGTAGGGTAATACTATTTATAGGGTCTGCCAAGGGCTTTCAGGGCTTTCTGAGTATAAGGAAAAAGACGTTGAAGAGGTTGTTTGGGAGGCCTGGGTCTTGTGGAGGTGGATGAGGTTTGCATGTAGGTATTTCTGGTGAAGGTGTGGGTAAAGGTTTATCACCATAAGTGACATAGTAGTCAAATTTGCCACTTGGTTCACCAAGAAGATCAACGGTTTGATCACCATCCTCATACCGTTGCTGGAGAAGTTCTTGGGAAGACAAGGCATTTCCTGCCTTTTTCTTTATGTAACGTTTCAGCTCTTGTGGATCTAAATATGCTTCATAAGCTAACTCTTCACACGCATCACAATAGCATGTATCATACCATATGTGACCGTTTTCATCCTTAGCTTGAAACACAAGGTTTCCTTGAACATCAAAATAAAGAATAGCCATAGGCTCATTCTTCAAAGTAGGGTCTGAAGGTAACCTGCGAATTTCTTGTACCATATGAAGCTCTGTTTGGAAATGATTCCTTTCAGGAGAAGCGGATGCAGTTTTGTTATTAAACCGCATTTCTATCTGTTTGTCAGGTCGTCTGAGGTAAGTTGGATTTGTCTACTGGAGAGACTCCGAATTGGATTATTCTTGGAGCTTTTCATAAGAAGTAACCCAAACTTCTGGTAACAACTTCACAAGTTCATCACGGGTGAGTTGTTTAGGGAGATAACTGGCTGTATGAGCTTTTTCTGAGCCAATGGTAAGCATCAATGCTTCAGAGGTGGAAGAACCTAGTATACAAAGATCATATGAGTGATTTTGTACACGGTAGGCCATCTGTTGATGAATTGTTGCTGCTGCAGTGCCGGGAACCATTAAAACGCCAGTAATTTGGACCTGAATCTTGAGAGCAGAATAGACAAACGGATCGCTGAGGGGAATATTGAAATTAGGATAAAGTGTAAAGAACACAGTTCCTGCATTCAACGTAGTTTGAACATTGCCAAGAATAGCTTGCTGATAATTAGTAAGGCGGGAATCAACAAGAGCAATTCTAGCAACTGCTTGCAATCTTTTACGACCATGAAAAGTAACCGCAAAACGGATCGCTCTGAAATGCATATGAGTATAGCCTTGAGCTAAGGCCATACGTGATATATCAGGGGAGATGGGAACAATAAAAAATTGTTCATCATGCCCAGACTTGACGAACAAAGAATCGAACGGGGTACACTGGATAAATTCTTTAACTGGAAGTTTAGATTTATCTGAAGATACCAACTGTCTGACTCTTTTGGAAAAAGACTCTGAGGAAGGTTTCTGAAAAACATGGTAAGGATTTGTCATAGGTAAATTTGTCTCAGGGATTTGATTTTGTACAGGGAGATGGGTAATCTCAAACAAAGACTCAATATTATCTCTACGAAAACTATTGGATCTAAAAGACTCTGAAGGAGAAATAGTTTTAGACGTAGATGCAGACATGGACTTGGATTTTGAAAACATTTTTTTATATAAAAATAAACTGGAAACTTACAACAATAAGGTATTTCAGAGATAAGTCATGCTTTCTTAAAATTATAATGAAAAATTATCCTGTTTTACTGAGTATATGAAAATTTCAATAGATCTGAGATCCTCGACTACCTTTTCTTACAAATAAAATCTATAATCTCATATTTGACCACAATCTGCGAGCATTTATCAGGCATACACACGGTTGTCCATCGCCTTAAAAGCCTAGCGCTCAAACACATGTCCTTATATGAGAGTATAACGTTTTGTGTAAGCAAAAGATTTATACCAGTGTTCTGAAAAATAGAACGAACGGGTTCTGATACAGGAGATCCACACAAATTCTCTGAGTTTTCTGATGTGAGAGATCCATGAAAAATGGCAGTCATAGAGCATACTAAAATCAGAAGAAGATGAATAGTGGCAGCTGTAGAGCATACTAAACATTCTTCAGGTTTTTCATACTAATCAAAGTATAAATATCACTGAAAAATCATTTTCTCATTACACAGGAAAACGTTTATCATAATTCCAAAAAAGAATTGCTTATATCTCAAAACCTTAAAGCTGTAAGTTTTCTATAAGAAAATTACTCAATAGACGACATAGATACAACCTCTGATACCAATATTGGGGGGAGATATTCGTAATTATGGGATTACGCAATACCGGGGGAAGAGACACACTCTAAACTTAAAGAACAAGACAACAAAAATAAAATACACTTAAAGAGCTTAACAACATACACAACAACGGGTTTTCGGATCAAAACAACAAATTATATACGAGACAGTAATTATATAAGAAATACAAAAAAGACAGACGCATGAGCCTATAAAACATAGAAAACCAAGGCACTGTTCAAAATGCAAGTGTTTTATCCCACATCGAACCTCAGTTAGAAGAACCATTTTGCAAGCCTTTTAAATTCAATGACCCTGCATCTCATTTCCCATATAACCTTCCCATTATCTATCCCCTAACCCAGATCATGAATTCTTCACAACCAGGCTCTTCCAACTTACCAACCCAACCTCAAAATCTTACCTATCATCCGTTTCAGTTTAGTGATTTCAAACCGTTACTTGAACCTCAAGAAGCTATTCCCCTTCTCCCTGATGAGCTCCAGAATAAGGTCCTTAATCATACCCTAAGGTTACGAGGAAAAGATCTTGTTACCAAGTATTTAGAAATTTTACTTAGGAAACATGGTCTTGTTTTTCGTGGACTTCGTCTCCACCCCACATATCCTTTCTGTTCTCTCTTCCATATCCACCACTGCCATCGTATTCCAAAGATAGCCCTTGTTTTCTTATAGTACCTTACCCAGATTTATCATGTTGATTTTATCTTTAAAGCCCCTGATCTGTTACTTTATTTCCAGATTACCACTTCTGATCCAGAGATTCGTAATGCTCATGCTGAATTATATGGTCTCCCAAGTTCATATAATTTGGTTATTTTTTTAAAGTGGTTTAAAACCATTGACCAATGGAAAACAGCTTTGGCTACACATCACCATACCTATTGTCTCATTCAGTTCTATAAGCCTCTCAGAACTCCCCATCCAGATGGTTCTAATGCCCAAATCGTAGAATGGTTCACTGAAAATCTCTCTAAAACCATTAAGGAACCATACAATGTTAACTATGTTACTTTTCTTCAGAATATTTGTGTCCTGAATAAAGTTAATTATGAATCAGTCCCTGATTATGTCAAGTTTGCTCATGATCCATGGAACAATGAGCATTAGAATGATCATTCATGTACTCCATTATTTGAAAGTCTCTATGCCTATGCAGAATCCCACAGATGAAGTTATGGTGATATTAGTTCCGATTCTGAAGCTTTTGTTAGGTTAAGTTCAGGCGATGAAGAAGCAGATGATTTTCCAGAAGACCTTGCAGAACTTACAAATACCAGCAATGATGAAGGCCTTTACTCTCCAGACACGTGAGCAGGATTCGACTGAGGTGGTGCTGGATTGGTAAGTGGCACAGTTGTTGGTTCCGGTGGATCTTCAACCATGGGTTCATTGGTCCCAGCTGGGGGTGGTTGTGCGGTTGAGTGCTGAGCAGAATAGATCTAATCAAAGGAATCGAACAGATCATCAGATTGGGTTTTAACGGGTTCTCTGTCAGCAAAGGCTAAGGCTCTTAGAAAAGAGGAAATTTGGTTAACAGGTTTATTCTCATGGATTTCCATAGTAAACATATCCATAGGTTTTGTGGAAGTACCTTGGATACAATCACTAAGGTCAGTTGGAGAACTGTACGCTGTTAGCTGTAAACTGGGTGAAGTTTTAGAAGTAATTTGGGCTGGTTGAGATAGAGGAGGAGTAAAGGTGGGTTCTTTAATAACGGTCAATGTGGGTCGCCTAAGAGATCACTTAGGAGACGCACATTGACCAATGTACGTCGCCTAACATAGAACATTAGCCCTTTTTAGGAGACGCACATTGACCAATGTGCGTCGCTTAAGTGAATGACCATAATTCCAAAGAATGCTGGAATTACAGTAACCTATGCAGCAAAACTGCATTTTATGTATAACACATCATTTTATATGAAAAACAGTTTGTAATGCCGAACGACGAATTTTAAAACACCATATAATTCACAAACATAACGATGAATTCTAAAACACCATAATTCACAAAATCGTATTGTAATTCACAAAACTACATCAATGTAATTCACAAAATTTCATAGAAGTCTCAAAATATACAATCACAAAATGTTGAAAGAAAAAAAAAAACTTAAAGTCTCAAAACAAAAAAAAACATTGGTGTTAATCTATGGCTGTTGGCGGGACATAGACTCGCCACCGAAAGCATTTCCTCTAAGTAGTAGCTGAACCTGAGCTTGGATTTCTTCCATCGCTTGCTGTATTCTTTCAATGGTGGATCGAAGCTTCTCGACCTCGGGCGACCGATCCGGCATCTGCGCGCCACCTCTTTGTTGTGGATCCTTCCTGTATCCAATCCCCAGACCACGGATGACAGTCCCTCTTCGAACACCCACCTCTCTCTGAACAATACCGATCTGTGTCTCAATAGGGAGAGTGATCGGTGCCGGCGGGGTCACGTCCAGGCCGCCTTCCACAGATGGTGGCGTGGGATTTGAGGCTTCGAAGGAGGTGATGGAAGCCTCCACAACGGCGCTCATCGTAGCCTACAAATAACAATCAATAAACAATTAACCAATAATTTAATGACAATGAATAAACAATAACACAGCAACAAACAATTAATAAATTCCTACCGCTGCATCTGGAGTGTTCTTCTTATATACTTTCTACCCAGGTATTGGGAATAGGGGCTTTATTCCCAGATTTCTTCCGCTTCTC